>JADBJO010001705.1:242500-262500 GCA_016801955.1 Conus betulinus | reverse complement strand
ACACACATTGACACCACACTACAACCCAGAGAGAGGGAGAGAGAGACCAGAGACCCACTGACGCTGGCCTCCTGCCTACTCGGTGGAGTGAGAGATGTTCGTCCATACCATGATGGCTGTACACAACACACGACCCCATATCACACTCCACACATGACGTCACACCATGCACCATACCACAACTTCTCTCCTGCTTTGCTCTGTAGACTTTTGGTGTTTGCACTCTCCATGAGGGAACACTACACCAAGGCACACCACACCACACCACATCACACACCACACTACACTGCACTGCACCCCACCCCACCACACTGCACCACAAACGCTCACTTCTGCTTGCTCTGGACATGAGATCGTACATTCTGTAGTAGATGATTGGCCGTGAAAAGAAATATGTTCGTCTGCTCCGAGATGGCTGTATAGACCAAAACGCCAAACCATACACCATACCACACCACACCACACCACACACCACAAACGTTCACTTCTGCTTGTTTTTTATGAAAAGAGATGGTCGTACATCCTGTAATAGCTGAATGACCATGTAAAAATTATGTTCGTCCACTCCCGATGGCTGTATACACCAAACCATACACCACATCACACCACACCACACCAAACCACAAAGGCTCATCTTCTCCTAGCTTTTGTGGTAATATGTTTCGTGCACATATGACGATGACTATGCACACCACTCGCTTTCATTTCATGTCGCACAACGCAACATACGTTCCACGGAAAGAATGCTCATACATTCCGGGACAGTTGTGCACAGCAACCTACACCATACCACATCATCACACTACACCACACCACATCACAATCACTCAGCTATTGACTGATCTGTGGGAGAGATGTTCGTCAATTCCACGATTGCTGTATCATCACATCACACCTCAGTAAATTACACCATACCACAAAACTTAACACTCTGCTTTGCTCAGCAGAATAAGTTGTTGTTTGTATACTCTATGGTGGCGCACCACACCTAAAAGGCTCGCTTTGTGTATTCTTTGTGAAATGATTGGTCCTTACCGCCTTTGATGGCGGAGTATACCATAGGAAAAACAAAAAAATGTTCTTTCGCTTCATGTTGGCTGTATTTATCATATGTACCAAACACCACAGCACACCACGCCACAACGGTTCAGTCACTGCTCGCTCCGTGAAATGAGATGTTCCTGCTTTCTATGAGGGCTGTACACACACACACACACACACACGCACACGCGCGCACACACGCACGCGCGCGCGCACGCACACACACACACACACCACACACAAGATCACGCTACACCACACCATTCCACCACACCCACAACACAACACCACACTCCAACACACCACACACGGTACCAACCTCTCCATCACACTAAAACACGGAGACTCACCTCCTGTTTGGTCCGTGGATTAAGGAGATGTTTTTTTCGTACACTCCATGATGGCTGTAGACGGAGGGGTTGGTCAGACCGTAGGCAGTGGACTCGTCGCCGTAGTTCTGCCGGTCGTCCACGCGCCGAATCGTCGGTGGGGCGACGTCCGTGCGGATGGTGGGAATGCCGTAAGATCGAAAACCTGCAGGATGGGAATGCGGGATCATGGGAAGAAGGATGGGGAGAGAGAGGGGGAGTCAACTACAGGACAAATTCCTGCACACGTTCATTGCGGATGAATTCTGAGATAGCTCATAACAGTCGAGTGTCACTAAACGCCGACTCAACGAATATACTCATAACAGCAGTGTGTCACTCAGTATCGATTCAACGAATATACTCATGACAACAGTGTGTCACTCAGCGCTGACTCTGTCAGTATACTCATAACAGCGGAGTGTCACTCACCACCAACACACGAATATACTCAGAGCAGCACAGTGTCACTCGGCTCTGACTCAACGAATATACTCATAACAGTGAGCTCCAAATCCACAATCCTCCTCCATATCAACGTGTTGTCGATTCATACAATGTTTCACGAAGAGAGTTACTTTCCCGTCAACGGTCCTCCGGCCTTTATTTGGTTCGCCTCCAATGGTCTGTATTCCAATTTTAATGTTAAAAATGTCAAAAGGTGCAAGCAGACCTCAGACATAGTAAGGCGAGCGTGTCATCTGTCTGCCAGCTTATGGAATAAATGCTGTCTTTCGCTAACTATTTCTGGCTTCTTATGTATGTGTGTGTGTGTGTGTGTGTGTGTGTGTGTGTGTGTGTGTGTGTGTGTGTGTGTGTGTGTGTGTGTGTGTGTGTGTGTGTGTGTGTGTGTGTGTGTGTGTGTGTGTGTGTGTGTGTGTGTGTGTGTGTGTGCGCATGTATTTTTTGAATACATTTTAAACACACTTTAAATATTTAATTGTTCTTATTCTTTGTCAAAACTATGTAACCTTGTTTATTTGCATCAGTACGTCCATTTTCAACATGGATGCCACCTGGTTGCCGTAGCAACTAAAATATTTCAAATACGCCAAAGTTTAATCATCATGCCAAGTTTCAGGCCAATCTGTCGACAAAGAAAAACCACAGTGAAGTTAGTGATGATAATGAAGAGGAGGAGGTGGAGAAGAAGGAGGAGGAGAGATGTTATCATTGATGATGATGATGATGATGATGAATGATGGTGATGATGATGATGACGACGACGATGACAATGATGATGACGACGACGATGATGATGATGATAACGACAACGACCAGCGATTGAAGCTGACCTGTGGTGTCCAGCCCGGTAGGTCCCACGGCAGCGTTGATCATTTCGGCAGTGGTGTGGTGGTCACTGATGGCCCGGTCAATGTCCTTCTGGAGGCGGGCTGTACCAGCACTGCTGCTCACGCCGGTCGCCGGCTCAGGACCTCTGTCCTTCAGGAACTTCTTCATATCACCTGAAAAACTCATCGACATGTGTGCAATTTCTGAACACAGAGTGAGAGAGAGTAATGGGGGCAGGATAATAGATATACATCGCGCGCGCACACACACACACACACACACACACACACACACTCACACACACACACACACACTCTCACATGCGCACACACATATACACACATGCACACATGCATGCGCACATGCGCGCGCACACACACGCACATACATACACACACGCACAGAGGGAGAGAGGGAGAGAGATCGGAGACAGGTGGAGAGCACAGAGAGAGGCAAAGAGAGAGAGAGAGAGAGAGAGAGAGAGAGAGAGAGAGTAGACAGAATTCATAGTCACTTCATTTTTTTTATTATCGCCCAACCGACTGCAAAGGGCCATATCAGGGCTGCCACCCCTGTATAGACAGAATCAACAGAAAAGGAAGGGGGGTGGGGGGGAAGGATGACGTTGTTGCTTGATGTTGAAAACAACCTGTAGGCTACATGAAAATCACAGCATTCAACAGAACATTCCATCAGTATTCCCAGCGATACTTCCAAAGCCCACGACCCTCCCCCACCCCCAAAGCCGACTGACACGGCACGTAAGCGAAGCCCGGGGCAGCCGCTCCTTCCAGTCGAGGAAGTTGGCGAACTGCCGGTAATCAATCTGGCCGTCACGCTCCTCATCGCAGTAGTCCAGCACCTGCTCCAGCAGCCACACGTCCACGGGCAGATTGAAGCTGGTGCAGGCCTCTCGCACGTCGTCTTTGTCGATCTTCCCTTTGCCCTCCTGGAAACGAAAAAAAAAAGAAAAGAAAAAAAAAAGTTTTGTATGCTGAACACCTAACGATCGAAACGCCTTGCTGTAATTGCCATTTGTTGGTCCTATGTGTTGAGAGGTTTGGTCACCCAGCTAGTGTTCTTTTGCTTCAGCTTCTGCATCTTGTCACTTAGCTGGCAAACTTTGAACCTGGTAAGTAATAAGTAAGCTGGCACAGACTAAAAAAAAAAAGAAACAAACAAACCCAAAATAACAAGAATAACAAAAATCTACACCTTGGGACAGAGAAGAAAATGCTGAGAAGGGTTGGGTATGGGAGGGTGGAGGCACCATCTAGACGTAAACTGGAACAAATATTCCACAAACGACCAGCTGATCAAGGTGTCAGATATCTAGCATAACAATAAGACTAATGGAGGTCTGGAACAAGTTGGATGGGATCAGCAGAATCGCTGATGTGAGATTCAGAACAGTCGACTTCGTTTTGGGGATCTGAATCTGGTTTGACGACGTTAAGTGACACCAAAAAAAAAGCCCTTACAATTGCTGCAACAGCAACATCAATTAATACTGAGCAAGTACCAAAATTCGAAAGCATCATGGTTTTTTAGTCTGATGACGCTGAAAAAGGATTTACTCATGGTTGCAGAGACACTGACTCGTGTTTCTGTCAACTATTAACATGCTTTACTCATGATCACAGACACATCATCCTCGAATTTCTGACCAAATATATTACCATTGTTTACTCATGTAGAGTGAGAGAGAGTAAGATAGATGACTCAACCGTTTTTCTGCACGAACAATTAACAGTTTACTCACAGTCAGAGAAGACACCTCACTCATGTTTTTTTCAACGGTTAATGCGGTTATAGAGACGCCTTACTCTTTTTCTTCTCAAACTATTACCATGGCGAGCACGTGCGCGCGCGCGCGCGCGTGTGTGTGTGTGTGTGTGTGTGTGTGTGTGTGTGTGTGCGTGCGCGCGTTTGAGAGTGCGTGTGTGCGTGCTTGCGTGTAAAAGCGTGCGTACATGTGTGCGCGTCTGTGTCTGTGTGTTTGTGTGGGTGAATTACATCTGCACACCTCACTCGTGTTTCTGTTCGAAGTCCAAAAGTGGTTTACCCATAGTACGAGAGACATCTCACTTTTGTTTTTGTCCGAACTATCAACGCAGTTTACTCATTGTTAGGCAGACACCTCGCTCGTGATTCCGTCCGAACTAAGAAAGGTAGAGAAAAAAGTAAAGCGCTGAAATGGCAAATCAAAACAAAGTCAGAGAGACATGCTGAAAAAATGAAAGCAGATAGAACTTTGACAGACAGGCACGGATGTTCATCGCCGAACAAGCGCCGATCTTACCTGCTCTTCAGACTCAAGTCATTTTCAGTTTTGATTCACGGGAGAGAACCGAAAGTGGAAAAGCAATGCAAGAATTATCGCCATTTAACTTCGGGGCAAGGGCGGGAATAAGTACAGGGCCTACACAGTCCTGAGTGATTAAACCAAAAAAAAAAAAAAAAAAATGGTTTACGTAACAGAAAGTGCGCATCAAACTTGTGCCTACACAGTACTGAGTGATTAAACAGAAAAAATGGTTTACATATACAGAAAATGCACATCAAACTTTTATTTGAAAAAAGGGTAAGTAATCGTAAGAAGATCAACAGTGTTTTCGTCCAGATCCTTTGATCCTTTGAAGACTTACAGAAACCTTGAGTCAGGAAATGATGAAGGACTACCACAACAGAAAAAAGAAATAAACATAAATGTATAAAACTCAAACTCCAAAACCCGCGTGTGAACCAAAAGAAGCGGAAAAAAAACGCAATAACTTAAGGAATACAAACTACATCGCCAGATGTACTTCAAAATCTTGAAGAAAAACACACTGATTGTTGGGCTACTGCATTTAGAAACACGGAATACGAACACACGCACACACATAGACACACACCTGTCTCTGTATCTGTCTGTCTGTGTGTCTGTCTGTCTGTCTGTCTGTCTCTCTCTCTCTCTCTCTCTCTCTCTCATATACCGGATATATGAGTCCCTTCAAAAAGCTGAAAAGACTGCAGTCAGCAAACGACAGACGTTTTCAATATACAATTCAAATGAGATTCTTCAATTTTCATCAGCTGTATGTCTAAGCTTATTCAACACGTTGACTTGTTAAAACAAGTCGACGACCAGTACGAATACGTCGTGTTGTTGTTTTTGATTGTGATTGACTATTTCGTTTGTGATAACATGAAACTATGTTTACGTGCTTATTTGAAAAATCTTGGTGACAGCATGGGGACATGAAACCGGAGCTTTGAGAGTGTGAAACGAAGTTTCCAGTTACGGGCCTGTCTAGATTATGCATAATTTGGGCCTAGGGCCTACCAAACACATCACACAATTATTGTATCAACACACACACGTTCACATGTACACACACACACACACCACCACCACCACCACCACCACCACCACCACACACCACCACACGCATAACACTCGAGCATAAGACTCCAGCTTAAGCAGCATGCAACACGCGTCGTTAACCTTGTCATAGAAGCGGAAGGCATGGATGAGCTCGGGGAAACTGTGGAAGTTGAGATCCTTGAGGTGCTGCCTCATGGCGGTGATGAGCCCGCGCTGCATGTCCTTGCCCTCCGCATACGTCTTGGGGAGGCGGTCGTGGAGCAGCTCGCGCATGCCATAGCCGTCCGGCTTCAGGGGCTGGCCGAACGTGAAGTCAGGCCCCACCCTCATCGTCTCCTTGATGCTGGACAGAAAAGGGCGGGAAAAGTTTCAGCGATATCTTCTCGTCGGAGTAAGTTTCGGTGTTACTGTGGACAGTATGGCACGCGTTCAACAGTAACGCCATATGAATAAGACAACACATCCTATCTCAGAGATAAAAACACACAAAAAAAAACCACCAGCACTACCTACCAACGGAGATAACTATTTACATGCTTTACATCAATTTATGAGACAAACGCTGAATTATTGACATCCTTGAGGTGATTACCAGTCAGCCACCTCGCTGTGGATGCCTTTCCACTAAATTTCTTTAACCCCTTTTTTAAAAAAAAAGTTAAAAGAAAAGAACTAATCAAATTTCAAATGTGTCAAAAAGTACATGAAAAGTCATAATCTGGTTTTGGACCTTTTACAGTCTCAATGCCTAGTTGCCAGCTTAAAAAAAAAAGAAAAAAAAAAAAAAAAAAGAAAGAAAAAAATATGCTGGCATGTTATAAATTGCATCAAGACCGAAAAAAAATGTAAATGCATTCTAAAACAAATAAATCTTAAATAAAATGTTTGCGAACCGTCAAAAAAAAAAAAAAAAAAAAAAAAAAAAAAAAAGCGAATGGGCTAAAACGGCAGAAAAAAAAAAAAATGACATCAATTAAAAAAAGAACTGAAAAGAAAGAAAGAGGCAAGTTCAAAGAGAGTCGTCGGAAAGTGGACATTACCAGCACAGATTAAGGGGATACAATTTATACTGAAAAAGCCCAGGCATCCCAATTGATACACATTTCCTTCTCTGACGGGCTGCCAGTGCCTGGACTGCGACAGGACAGACCTGGGCGTGGCTGAATAAGAGGAGCCAGAATGAACAGCAAGGGAGATAATGCTACTGGAGTGGTACGGGATATGAGGCAGATGAAAAATAAAATCCCTCTCTGACGGAGAGGAAATCAAGGTTTTATTGCAGATTCAACTCCGACAATGAAACAATATATCACGAAAGCGTTTTGTCACTGAAGAATATATCATAAAAGTAAGTCTGTCGGATTTTGTTTTTTTTAAGTTGAAAAGAACTAGATCAAGCCGAAAATTTCTTACTGCAGATGTTACAAAGATCGGCTAAATGCAGTATCTTTTCTACACAAGAGCACTGCATATATCCTTGCTCTGGCAGCTTTGATGCTATCGTCCAAACCACTTCAGACAACTCATAACTCAACAATGCTCAACTTCAAAACGTTGAACGGCGATCTTTTCATTCAATCCATGATGAAACTTCACTGGTTCCCAGTTTCTGAGCGAATTCATTACAAAACTACACCCAAACCGGCTCAGCACTTCCTCAGTCGTTTGATCAAGTTTCCATTTACAGTCTATTCTTCCCTCCCACTATAAGACTTTTCTTTCAACACGTGCCATGTTTTCCTTCCCTCAGTTTACAGCACGTGAACTGTGTCTTTTTAACTACAAATCGCAAAGCAGTTACAATAATTCAGAGAAACTCTTTTCCCAACACATTATGGATCAGTAAAAGTAAATGCAAGCGAATAAGATGGAAAACAAAGACTGTCTCAACAGGCCTTGCCTCTCACTCTGCTTCTTTACGTTTCAGATCTGCTCCATCTTCAATATAAACAAGACGAATTATGTCTGTAAGGACCAGAGGTCAGAAATGAAATATTCTCCAATACTTTTCCTCGGTAATTTGCCCCTATGCAGATCGTAAGTAATGACGTCCCCTCAATTCTCATTCTCCCGAGTTCTATCCCTTTTCATGTCAGGAATGTTACTGCTTCCATCACGTGCTTTAAAAACCCGTCTGTTGTGACAGAGCTGCAAGAGATAGCTACCCCTCTCCCACCCCCCCACCCCTTTAAGCTAAAGGATGTCATCCAGCCAGCGAAACTTACGGGTCCCGAAAATGTCCAACCGTGGGCTGGAACTTTTCCTGGAAATCGTCCAGGCGTTTGGAAACAATTTTGGTGGCCCTTTCCTTTTCTATCTCACAGGGCCATCGAAGACTTTTCTTGGTCTGTTTACCGGTGACGTCGCAGTAGGTCGGGGCTCCGAACCGTTTGTCGGGGCTTGAACATGGTCGTGTAGTGTCGGTTGACATGCTCTCCGGGACGGTAGTCTTTGTGGGTAACGATGTAATCATCATGGCCGACTGCAGCTTCTGCATCCACCTGCGCGTAGGTCTTCTTAGGGTTGACCAACGCTCCGACCCCTTCGTCTGCGGTTAACAGAGTGATTAGGATCAAATGGTATGGTGATTGTCGTCAATAAAGGAATTAAAAGAACGCCAGTAACTAATGATCCAATATCCAGATTTTTTTGTTTGTATGTTTCACAGTGTCATTCCTGCTCACCTTATTACGACAAATGCCATCGCCAAGTAATCTGTACACTCATTTATCCTGCCCTGTTTCATGTTTGGCCGTACACTGTAGGACTGTGTGTGTGTGTGTGTGTGTGTGTGTGTGTGTGTGTGTGTGTGTGTGGTATCCCTGTAAGTATACGGACTTTCTGTCTCTCTTTTTCTTCTTTTCGATTCACGTGTTGTTTGATAAGTGTTATTGAACTTTCATCCTCCATGCCCTACGTAGTGTTAAGAACCTGTCAACTTAAACTTCTTCGTGCGTGCGTGCGAATGTGTGTGTGTGTGTGTGTGTGTGTGTGTGTGTGTGTGTGTGTGTGTGTGTGTGTGTGTGTGTGTGTGTGTGTGTACATGTGTGTGTGTGTGTGTGTGTGTGTGTGTGTGTGTGTGTGTGTGTGTGTGTGTGTGTGTGTGTGTCCATCGGTCCGTCTGTCTGCTTGAATGCCTGTGTATGGACAAGTGGAATCTTTGCATTCCCGAGAATGAGTCTTGATCCTCCAAGATGAATTCCAGCTCGCAGCCTAATTCACAAAAGGATACGAATCTTGGGTAGGAATAAATATACGGACAGAACTCGACACCCCTCACATTTGTTCCACTTATCAACACCTCGGCTAACTTTAGACTCTGCACAATATTGAGAAGAAAAAAAAAAAAAAAAAAAAAAAAAACTCTCAAAAATTACCTGTCACCTTTCCAATCTCTTAACCAAATATCTTTCAATGATAAAAACTGGTCTTGAAACATTTTGCTTCATCAAAGATCACCCCAACCCGCCTTTTCCCTTTCTGAAGGATTACTTCAAGGCTTTTCAGTAAACTGAATCTAAGCAGTGTGACATTATTTTATTAAGAGATGCATGATGTTTTCAGGTAAGCTTTGATTCAAGTTTGCAGGACTGTTCGACTTTGGCCTGATTTCTACGCTCTCCCAGGTCCCCTTCTACTTTACACTTCTTTTTTTATTTAGTCAAATGTAGGTTTGTTTTTTTTCTTAGTTACAGTCAATGTTGTTATCATTTCTCTTTCCCATCACTACTCTTTTTCCTTTACTTCATAACCGATTCCTCCGTCTTTGTTTAGTTTTAAACCCTAACTAAACGGTTGATGAAACTTCCATTCGTTACTTCTACCTCCCCCCCCTCCTCCCCCCCCCCCCCCCCCCCCCCCAAGGAAACAAACCTCTCATCACTCTGCCTGCACAATGAGAAGACACTCTCTCAGCAAAAAGTAAATTCTTAAATGCTCGTTGTGTTTGTTCGTCTGCTTGTTTAATCTAATTGGTTGGGGTTTTTTTGTTTGTTTGTTTTGTTTTTTACTTCTTTTCCCTTTGTCTTTCCCCCTCTGTCTTGCTGTAAGAAGAACATGAGATCGAAACGCGTTGCTTCCGTTTTGGTATGTGTTCGTTCTGTTCATCTGGTGGTTCAGTAACTTCATTTTTATTCTTGTGCAACTCGTTGTCAGTGAACAGACACATCGAGGCAAACACTGAAGTCGAAGGAAGAATTCGTGGAGAAACTAGCGCAGCATCGTAAGAGAAAGGCGAGCTCTGTCGTCACCTCTCAACAGTATGTTCAATGAAGTAAACGTTTTAGTTTCTAACACACACACACACACACACACACACACACACACACACGCGCGCGCGCGCGCGCGCGCGCGCGCGCGCACGCACACACACGCAGAGAGAGAGAGAGAGAGAGGCAGAGAGAAAGAGAGAGAGAGAGATGCTGCTATTTTCCAAACTGCCCTTTGTCTTCAGTACACGTCCAGCGTCTTCAGCTGTGGTCAGTCTAACATCTTTCTACAGCCTCTGTCGTTTACATTCCATCAAATGAAGTAGAATCTCATCACAACAAATCACACTCAGCCGCTTAGAAATTGTCAGAACTGAATATACAAGACAGCGCTGACAGGCGTCGGGACAGAAAACCGATCTGTACTCCGATATTGTACATCTATCATTATGATCGTCATCATTTTCATTATCATTATTTTTGTTATCATTGCTGTTGTTGTTGTTGTTATTTTGGAAAGGTCAAAAATATCTGTACAGTCTTTTGAAAACCTGTCTTAAACATGCACGTAAAGTTTACACCACAGTCCACATTGACAATATACTCGTCATCGGTTTTCTTCTCCTTCTTCTCTTCTTCGTTCTTCTTATCATTACTGTTATTATCATCATTACTATTATTATCGTTATTACTGTTGTTGTTGTTGTTGTTATTTTGGAAAAGCCTAAACATCTTTACAGTCTTTTGAAAACCTGTTCTGATCACGCACGTTAATGTTTACACCATAGTCTACGCTGATGATATACTGGTCATTGGTTTTCACTTCAGGAGTTTTACCTAACTTCAAATCATGCAGCAGTGAGATGTCACTATTATAAATCAGTGACGGGCCTATCTGCTCATCAAAGAAGAAGAAGAAGAAGAAGAAGAAGAAGAAGAAGAAGAAGAAGAAGAAGAATGAGAGAGAACCAGACAGAAGAAGCGAAGGTGGAGGAGGAGAAAGAAGAAGAAGAAGAAAGAAGAAGAAGAAAAAAGAAGAAGAAAGAAGAAGAAGAAAGAAAAAAGAAGAAGAAGAAGCAGAAGAAGAAGAAAAGGAGGAGGAGGAGGAGGAGGATTTCCAATGAGGTACTCACCCAATTCGAAGGGAACTCCGAAAGTGTAGGTCTTTGGATCGAGGCCAGCAGGTAACCCAGGGGTCTGATCATGCGAGGTTCCCAGGGGGGGCGCGCACGTGGCTCGCATAGTGTTTCTCCTTCCTGTCTATCCACTTCTGCTGGAAACAGGGTCTTCGGGTGAGGATTGACCAGCTTCCCTGCAGGAATGGAGGGCAACTTGTTCAGCCCGTGGCGCATCTCTTCCGCCCATGCCAGATGGGGGGGTCGTAGGCTTTGCCATAAAAGATGGTTCGCTTCCCTGCATCTGGTCGAAAGGTTCGGCGAAATCGTCGAATAACTTCTGGGCTGGGCGGCTGTTTGAAACGTAAATATACAACTTATATATGTGAGATTCTCCCCCCCCCCCCCCCCCCCCCCCCCCCCTCCATTCCCGTCCTATATATCAGACACATCAACAAGTACAACTGAACCCGGGACGGCAGATTTTCGCCTAGGTCGAACTGCCCTCTAACGTCAATCAAATCCCAACAGAGATTCCACTCTATAGCCTCAAAACCCTGTCGAAAAATGCCCCAGCTTAAAAAGTTAAAGAAGGCGAGGAAACAAAATCCTGGATCTGCCCTTGGATTCGAAGTAGCATCAAAATTTAGCGGTTTTGTTTTTGGGTCACATTTCATCTTTCCACCAAGTTTTGTTCACATCGGTTGGTCTGTTTTTGCGGAAGGTTGCTGACTGCCAGCCATCCAAACCAAAACGAACAAAGCGAGAGACACAGGCTGAAATGTTAGCTCCATGGCGGTGATAATAATACTGCTGTTGTCTGGATATTCGTCATGACATTTCAATGGGTACGAGAATACTTGGCCAAGTGCATCTCCTCTCGATGTGACCTGTTGCATAGGTCAGTGGGTGCTTGAGGAAGTATCTGACCTTCTGTATACATGTTTATATATATAAATACACACCAACTGGCTGGCCAGACGGATCTGCAAAATACTGCTCCATATTCAAACATCTAAACACTCCAAGGTTTCAAACCCGCAATCTCGTCAGAACAGAAGGAAGTGTTTCAACCACTTTACTATCACGCCTGTGACGTGCATGCGCGCCTCTGTGTGTGTGTGTGTGTGTGTGTGTGTGTGTGTGTGTGTGTGTGTGTGTGTGTGTGTGTGTGTGTGTGTGTGTGTGTGTGTGCTTGCATGCGTGCGTGCGTGCGTGGGTGCGTGCGTGTGCATGTGCGTGTGTGTGTGTCCCCGTCCGTCCGTCCGTCCCCGCCCCCTCCCTCTCTCATACTTTTCTTTCTCCCTCTGTCCAGCGCACGCTACTATGCGACTTTTAGTTCGCGTTTTAGCTCTGTACTTACAACGATAAGGAAATTGTAGGCTGTGATTTCAGTGAATAATCCATCATCACATAAATGCAAGAAAGGAATTGCAAACTAGTTTACACCGTGTGTGTGTGTGTGTGTGTGTGTGTGTGTGTGTGTGTGTGTGTGTGTGTGTGTGTGTGTGTGTGTGTGTGTGTTCGTCCGCCCGTCCCCGCCCCTCCTCTCCTACACATTCTCCCTCTGTACAGGTGTGTCGTATATTTGCAAGATTGTGGTAACATGGCAATTGTTTCTCTTTTTAGGGAGTTTGATGACTACCCGAGTGCTCACTTGGTAGAGCGCCGTACTCTGGTGATCCTGGGGTTGCGGGTTCGCATCTCCGCCGGGCCCTTTCGGTACAGGGAGATTTTTCCTCGGAGTTAATATTGGTTCTGACTCCATTCCTCATACTGTCCTTCGAATGAGACTATAGACCGGGGTTCCGTGTGTGAACGCACGCACAACATCTTGCACACATAAAATCCCATCACCAACTTTCGGAAGAGAATGCCAGTTTGGCCGTTGGTATGGATGACACGTTAGACATAGCATTCACGTTCCCCGAAGATGGAGTATGGCTGCCTTAATGGCGGGATAACAAAATAAACGGTCATACATACAAAACTCCTCTGCCTGTCTATACAGGGGGAGTGTCCGCAGAAGTATCAGCCTACGTACGCAGAAAGAAAGAAAGGAAGAAACAACAAAGGAAGAGTCTTACCCGGCTCTTTGGCTTCAGGCAATCGTAGACAGTTTCACCCCCAATTGCAGTCAGTTTTCCGGCCTGTTCATAAACACAATGAAGAGAATGCTCTTTCGTCATCGACTGGCAACGTCAATCCTGATGAGCCTAACAACTGCTGGAAATATGTAATTCTTATAAACTAAAATAATTATGTTTGTCGATGACGCAATGAATATCATTTTTTTTGTCTATGCTATGATGTGCTGTCCCAATGCTGCTCTGTGTGTGTGTGTGTGTGTGTGTGTGTGTCTGTGTGTGTGTGTGTGTGTGTGTGTGTGTGTGTGCGCGCGCGCGCGCGCGTGTGTGTGTGTGTGGGTGGGTGGGTGTGTGGGTGGGGGGGTGTGTCCGTGTGTGTGTGTCTCTCTCTCTGTATGTATGTGCATTTGCATCTGTGCGTACGTTCGAGCGCGGGTGCGTGCGTGCCTGTGTGCGCACGTGCCTGCGCGCGCGCGCGCGCCTGTGTGTGTGTGTGTGTGTGTGTGTGTGTGTGTGTGAGTGTATGTGCGTGCGTGCGTGCATACATACGTGCGTGCGTGTGTGTATATATGTGCGCGCGCGCGAGTTTGTGTGCGTGTGTATGTGTGTCCGTATGTGTGAGCGCGCGCGCGCGCGCGTGTGTGTGTGTGTGTGTGTGTGTGTGTGTGTGTGCGCGCGCGCGCGCGTGCGTTGCCAGAGAGTCCGAAAATTGGTCAGGCTGATCTCAGAATGCCCCTTACTTGGCTATTGTCGTTGTTCAGTTTAATTAAGGCATGCGAAATCCTTGCATTCAGACCAAAGAACATAATCTCAGTATGACTGACTGGTTGGCTGGCTGGTCGATCAATGAGCACATGTACTGAAATAAAGAGCAGACAAACAGACTCTCCAAGCCCTGTTGCAAAGGATTTCAGAGATAGCAGGGGTGATGAAAGCACAAGCGTTGAAAGCAAATGCTATCTGAAAACCCTGTATGACCGGCAACATTTTCCATGAATGCGTCCGGATAGCGATAATTTTTTTTTCATTCCGCCACGGCACTAAGAGTTGCCCCTTCACACCACGCTCGCTCTCCCTATCCTACAAGACGAAAAGAACTCTGCCCGCATCACAGGCAAAGATCGGGTTGCTCACCAAGCGCGAAGTGTCGTCTGCTCATAAGAAATTCGAGAAGTCATGGGAAATCACTCTGGAAGAAGAAGAAGAAGAAGAAGAAGAAGAATGATAAATAATAATAACAATAATAAGAATGATGACGATAATAATAATTATAATAATAATGGAGATTTGGACAACATGGCATCTCACACGCAGTGCAAGCTCACAACGCTGTAGGGGTACAATATCAAGGCATGCAAAACAAAGATAAAGCATGAGGCTATATGTGTTTAACAAACAAAAAAAAAACAAAAAAATCAATCCTAAGTAATTCAAAGAGGAAATGATAGCAGAACCACGACTACTTTGCTAAGTCTTGTCGTCGCGCCACAAAGTCCCGCACACATGCATCAGTACAATGTGTTGATCACATACGCACGTAGGCCTGATCATGCGCTGACCGACTCAGCAGCGGGGAATAATGAAATGGTTAATGGACGTACATGCGGTTTTGAAAGGGCGAGTTTTAAATATCTTTGGAAAGCAGATGACTGGACGTTACGAATATTGATGGGCACATGATTCCATACACTTTTGTTGTGTTTGTTGTTATTGTTGCCATCGTTGTTACTTTCTCAACTTCCATACCACTTCAGTAGCATTGCACCCACGCGGCTCATTCCGGACCCACAGCAACAGCTTAGCTCGATTAACTACATCCCTGACATCAGAAATCCACAGAGAGCAGTTTATGTCCAGCCGTAATGAGGCAACCCACCAGAGGACACACTGCACCGTGGCCGAGTCACTTTGATGGTGTTTAGTGATGCCTGTTCTGATCCAACATGTATGTAAGACGGCACAAAGCCCCCTACTGACGACAATATTTGCATAGTCGTAGAACCCTCCCGAGGGCGCCGCTATGTGCATCCAACGACAGTCCCTATAAATTCCCGATACC
The DNA here is from genome assembly GCA_016801955.1 of Conus betulinus. NCBI lineage: Eukaryota > Metazoa > Mollusca > Gastropoda > Neogastropoda > Conidae > Conus > Conus betulinus. The sequence continues at coordinate 246,959 of JADBJO010001705.1, read as the reverse complement.
GGTGACCCTGACAGAAATAAACCAAGGAAGAGACGTGGACAGGTACTTGAAACTAAGGCCACTATGACTGCGGAGCATGGAAGGTCGCATAATTTGTGATTTTTTAATGCTGATCGATGAGGATGAGGACGATGGAATGATGTCACGAATTTCCATTCACGTCTGAGACCGCATAACAGGGCTGTACTCTTTATAACATATCCCGGCTTCGACCAGGCAATAGAGATATAAACACCAACAGTGATGGTCAGCAAATTTGAGCAACACTCTCAGTGAAACATCCACCAAGTGGATGAAACTCGACTATGTGATCCTAGTTTCCCCAACTGATCCAATGGCAAACTCAGCGTGACAGGAGCCGTTCAGGGATGAAAAATCCCACAAATAAATGGCTCTGATGGGAATTGCATTAACGACTTCTCAGCCGGGAGTTCGCAACGCCAACCGCCTCGTCTCAGCGGCTGCTTATTCTACACACTTAGCTTTTAGGACGAAAAAAAAAAAATGCAGCTTGTGCAAAAGGCTTTTCATCAGTGTGTGTCAGCAGATAAGTGAAGTTGTCTACTCGAAACCGCAGATACTTAGCAGATCACACTTGTCTGCTAGGGAAAGTCAGACAGAAAAGTATGACAAAGAGTGCAATGCTTATATTCAAGTTTGTAACACACCGGTAACCAATGCAAAAACTGCAGGAACTGCGTTACATGCTCTCGCTTTTTCAAATTACGAACAAGCCTGGCAACCGAGTCCTGAAACCTTTTAGGTCTATCCTTAATTGTTGTTGTTGTTGTTGTTGTTTTTTTTGTTTGCTTTCGTTTTTAAACAAAAACACACAGACATTTCTGAGTGGCGGCCCAGTACCGACAAAGGCATTGAACCTTGTCCAGACGGATAAGAAGTAAACATACACGTGGTATGAAAAAGAGAAACGGTCGTTTTGCTGTCGCCTGGTGACCTTTGTTCATGGCATTTTGGGACCATTTTCCTTGTTCTTGCATTACTGTTTGTAGACTGCTTTCTTGATCGCTTTGCAATAACAGTGACATTTCCAAGCAAGAGAGAAAGAGAGAGAGGGAGAGAGAGAGGAGAGAGAGAGAGAGAGAGAGAGAGAGAGAGAGAGAGAGAGAGAGAGAGAGAGAGAGAGAGAGAGACGAATGGAAGGATGGAAGGATGGTTAGAGACAGAGATGGAGACAGTAGATGTGAGGGTGTAGACTGAAAGAGAGTGTGGTGAGGATTTCCGATTCTTTTCCCATTAACTGTCCAGCTGTTGTCAACAACACTTGGCATTACAGTTTCTGCTATAGATCTTATTTAATTGATCGTACAACTGATCACCTTCATCGTGATCTATCACGAAATGTTCGACTGTTATTATCTGTTCTTGGATGCATCGGAGTAAAAATAATATTGTTAAAGAGAATATCATAAGATCTTGGATGCATCGGACTAACAATAACATTGTTAAAGAGAATATCATAAGATCATGACTGTAATCATACTAGTTGGTGCGCAGGAGAGAGTAGAAAGGACACGAGCTGGATACGAGAGCAGAGGAGACAGAGCAAGGGGGCGGGGGGTGGGGCTGAAAATAGTAGTGAAGCAGAGGCTGGAACAGTAGACCTGAAGACAGATGCTGTCAGCATACCTCATGGAAGGGCGTTCCACATCCTGTCCATTCCAGGTGGGGATGACAGTGGGGTGGGAAGATATTTACTGTCCCTTTCAATAACAGCTGGTGTGAATTGCGGGTACTTCGATGCACAGTAGCTTTCAGAATACGCAGGGCCCGTTATTTGAAACCCCACTGGAATCTTACTTTAAGAGATAGTTACTTTTCGTAGAAGAAATTTCGAGTTGGTGATTTATGTGAATGTGTGTATTAATTTGGTGTTTTTGTACAAATGGTACGCGCGAATTACCTGAAATGTGCACATTTGTGAGTCATTTGCTTTATACAAATATTAAGACTGGCTTAGGCCTCATCTTGTAGTGTCAGAATGTTCAGCTTGTTGAAGGTGAACACTTAACGAAAGAAGAAGAAGGCCTAGGCCTACTTGAAACGTGCACACTGGTATGCTTATTGGGCATTTGTTTAAAAACAAGAATCGACTGTGTGAACTATGTTACAGATATAAAATTGAGAAACGTATGTACTCGATGGAGATGAACTATGCAGAATACGGGACAAAATGGTTTCCATGTATAACATTAATACATGAGTAATGTTAATAATCCATAGAATATAATTGCCCTTTGTTTTTTGCATGTTGTCCGCGACCTTGGGAAGTAAATGAAACAATGTGACAAATATGTTTGTGTAGCGTATTCTCTCTAAATGTCATGATGTATCTATGGGGACACTTGGTGACATGCTACATGACTCTGTTTGATGTTTGTAAAATACTGTCGCTGTTGTCCAGTGAAATACTTTATGTGTGCCTATTAAAAAAATTAAAAAAAAAAAAAATCGACTGTGTGTTCGAACTTAACTCATGTTACGGGTAATCTTCAACTTAAGAATACTAAACTCAGGGGGGCTGTTTAGACGAAAAAAAAAAGGTGTCTTAGGCTCACCTCGATGCGCTAAGTTGAATGGAACCCTCAGCTAAGCTGTACGACCACTACTTTCCCATGAAACTGCGACAAATACACAGTTAGCTCAGCCGATCACAGCCAGAGCAACCACCTGCAAGCCATTTGACTGCTGATCACGTGTTGTAATTTTTTTTTTTTTATTTTGGATCATGCTCAAAATGGCGTGCTGGTGGGGAAGGAGTACTCAGCTTACTGTGTATATGTCGCAGTTTCATGGGAAAGGAGTGGTCGTACAGCTTAGCTGAGGGTTCGATTCAACTTAGCGCATCGAGGTGAGCCTAAGACACCTTTTGTTTTTCGTCTAAACAGCCCCCCTGAGTTTAGTATTCTAAAGTTGAAGATTACCCATGTTACGTTTGATTTTTGACTGAGAGAAAAGACGACGGTGACAAAATATTTTGAACGAGTGTCGAAAGCACAGGGCTGTTTGATTCTACTTCGCCCCAACTTACCGCGGGACTCCAGTCTCGGAATTTGCCCTCGTAGATGGGTTTTGTATGAATGTTTGCGAAATGAACAGTCTCTGTTGCCCATTTTGTCTGTCCCTCACAACAGAACAAAACTTCTATTCTGGCAGCTATTCTTCTTCCGTCACAACACAACACACTGCCTCAACGTCTCAAGTCTAGATCTAGCACCTATCATGCGGTTGATCTTGGTAACACAAGCCTCACATGCAAAATGAACCAGTTAGAAATACGAATATATGAGAATAAATTGTATGGAACAGATGGAGCATTATAAAAACAGGCTTGATCTAAACAGATGCACGGTAGTCGATACGCTTCTTTGTCTATTTGTGAGTTGAGTGTCAATTCAAAAGGTCTATCCAAATATGTTGAACAAGGACAAAGTGAAAATGATCGACATGACAGATTTTAGACATATGTCAACAGAAGCTTATCAATGTTTGACACAAAATATTTGACAGGTCCACGTTTGGTCATGTGTAGAGGAATTAGATTATGCTGGGTCTTGTGAAGACGCGGACTATAATCAATGATTTACGGATTGTTGCTAGGAATATATATTACAGGAACGAAGGAAATGTGAAAATATATTTATCAATATTACAGTAGAATGAGGAAGCCAGCATGGACATATGACAACAGTTCACGAACAGCGTAAGGAATAGGCTTTCATTGTTTTAAGGAATGAACCGTCATCAGATGCACGTCAATATTCGGCAAAAGAATATCATTCTGATAGGTATCTCTGCATGACCGCAGAGGCATTGCCATCATACAATTAATATGCTTGTCAAAGTATTATTGACAGTTTGTCAGAGAATCTGGTTAATAAAGCAGTGGCCAAGAGACCTCTGCCCAAGAATGCAATCTTGCGTTTTTGTTAGACCATCAATTTAGTAAGCGACATGTGCTCCATTAGGCCTTTCTATTTATACAGGGTCCTGTTGAACAGCCTCAAGCTATGCTGCTTATAGCTCAGCCGACTATAGAGGCCACATCAGGCCTGGTGAACCGAAGAAAGATAGATGATATCCAGCTGCTAAAGAACAGTAAAGATTTAGACCGGAAAGGAGATGACCAGATCTGAACAGATTAAAATCGGACTGTTGATAGAGAGAAGCACCTTTAACACCAGCATGACCTCTTCCACAACTTTATCGCCCTTGACTGTATCTTGCATCACGATTTAGAGTCAGATAAAGAGGACATGGTGTAAAGCGCCACAATGGTTTCTTTCTGTAAAATCGCGAGATATTGGTTGGATTACTGGCTTTCGTTAGGTGGTGATTTGGTTTAACAGACATTTAATGGAGTCTGTAATGTCTGTCTACAGAGGTGAAAATTTCACGTTTGATTGTTTTTCAACTGATGCAATTTTCTAAAACAGTCATT
>JADBJO010001705.1:192500-240000 GCA_016801955.1 Conus betulinus | reverse complement strand
ATGATCCCTGGAGTCTTTTAGCCAGGGTACGACGACACTGTATTAATCAATGTCGGAAGAAGTAGTGTCCATTCATATTGTAATCAGTCACCATCACGGCGGCCGTGACCATGGACAAGAATCGAAGGTTGTCGGATTCTTGCTGTTCGTCATTGATCATTATAAGCTCCGTGCTGGCATGAGACCATCGAATCTCAACACTGTAGTCTCTTTATTTCCCTCTTCTTCTGCTTCTTTATCTTCTTCTTCTACTTCTTTTTTTTTTTTTTTTTTTTTTTTTTTTTTTTTGTATAGATATTGTTCACGTATCATTAATTGTCAGTGTTGGTCTTGGCAATCATCCGCACTGATCACCGCACATCTAAAATGGCTGTCACATCGTGTTGCAAAGCGGATCACATTATTCTTGACGGCAACTTAGAAGCCTCTGTAGGAACCCACAGAAGGAGGCATCAGATCCCCATTGGAAAGCCTCTTTTTGGCCCTGAAATGTGTCAAAATGTGGCTAGTTTGTGCTCCAAAGTATCAACACATCCATTTCGAAAACGGTGGGTTTTATATCATTCTTTTAATATAATAGGCATATCTATCTATCTATCTATCTATCTATCTATATCTATCTATCTATCTATCTATATATATATATATATATATATATATATATATATATATATATATATATCCCATTCCCCATTCCTCTTTTGCTCTTGCGGGTGCCAAATCGAGTTTCTGGAATTTAACATCATGAACCTGCACAAACATGTCATCTGAATAATTACTGTATATGTTAGTTCTTGGCACTGTCGTTAGAATCCGGTCTGCCTTTGCTTTCCTGTTGTCGCTGGCATAGATCGCTTACACTGCTGTTCTAAGTCATTCATTAGAATCTCTATACAACCCTTATTCGTTCTATAGATCTTGATGTCAAGCGCGGGGTAGAATTTTTCCACAAACACACATGGATTCCATTCGTTCTGAACTTGAAATCCGTTGTGGACTTCTTCTGGTCGCCTTCAGATTGGCACTGACGGTTTGATCGTTCTCAAGTTTCCCTGCCCTGCAGCTCCAGTGAATCCAGGAAGTCATTTTTTCCTCCTGGTTAGAACTTGAAATAACTAGAGACAGGCAAGATGAGAAACTAGCCAACAGAGCTCGTAAAATCTGATATTTTCCAGTGCCATCTGATCTTTCCCGGACGTCCTCCAGTTGATTTTTGGAACCTGGATAGTCGAAGAGGTGTTCAGTGAAGATGCAAGAAGTGGCTTCCCTCATACAAGTGTTTAGGCCCTGAGGGCGCTAGGCGCATCCAGGTCATATCTCTTGATGCCCTGCTTATGTAATTCACTTGAACGTGAACTGTTGCTCACGTGGCATTCAGCGCAGAATTTCATGGACCTCAACGAACGCTGCTCTCGAAGATCCGCAGGGAGGGACGCTAAAAGTGGCCTGCGTTTTTTTTATTTCTAATTCAGCATAGACAACAGCAAAGGGAGGCCTCAGAGCATCTTTCGTTACTAAAGTAAGTAAATGAGTCAATAAAGAGAGTAACAGATATGCTAATAAAAACTAGTAAAACGCGTGACGTAAATCAAATGGTTTAACTTAAAATTATAAGGCAAACAATTGTAAACAGGCATAAAACTAAATAACAAACTAGCCTTTACACATCTAGATAAAGGGCGGGGTGGAACGGGGAGGGGGAAAGAGAACAGGACGGGTTGGGGGGTGGGGCTGTATTGTGACATCGGTGTAATGGCAAACATGCCCAACCTTTCTGTAAACCGAACGTGAATCATGGGAATTGGATGTGTGAAAACATGTAAACTTGTATTTTACTTTTTGGGGGGTCGGTACAGAAAGTAACAATGAATGCACACGATGTCTGTCGGAAAAATAGCCATTTAACATTGTGGAACGAGGGATCAATCGGTGAATCATTCTCACTCTCAGCTGATTCTGCGTTTGCATTACGTCATTAAACTGGGGCTCACAATGCACAAATTACTCCGCATATAATGGTGGTGTGCCTTTACTCAGTGGGACTGAGAGAGGTTTATCAATAGTATATATTGAAGTTACCTTTCGGGTGTTATAAAATGGCAACATCGGTTTGAACAATAAATGTTAACAAGAAAACAGTAGACTTTTTCTTGTGAGCGAAGCTGTTTCCGGTGTTGTGCATACATTAGCTCTGCCGAGAGGAGGGTGGTGCTGCGTGCTGACACCAGACGGATTATCGTTTTCACCTGAGCATCGCGTCCTGAAAATCAAAATCTCAAAAGGGCAGTCAGCGCTTGACTTGTACGTTGTTTTGTGTTGGTAAGATTTCATGTATCAGTTCTGAAGATTACAACACAACTGGCAATTGCAGTGTTTGAGAAAATCTTGAGCAAAATGGCGACAGATGAGATTCACATTGTCATGATCTGATCGTCCTGTGTTCTGTTGATTCTTGAAAATCATTCTGGACAGTAAAAATAGTTTGTTTACGTCTTGATTATCTCATAATACATGCATGTTCGTACTCTTAATGCTGTAACATCTTGACTGAATGAGTGGTATTGTGAACCCTACCTACAGATACATGTGTCTCGAGAGTCGTTTCAATGTTCATGCAAGACAAGTTTTTATTGTTATTTACTTATTTTTTAACCCATAAAATCAACCCCCAAGATTCGCTGTTACACAAGGAGTGACAGAAGTGAAGCAGAGGGAGGGTAATGCGTGATGGAGTGATAGTAGTACATCCAGTAGGTCTGTTATGTCGGATGTTACACCCTTGCACTGTTTTCAGTGTTTGGGAGTTCATTTTTTATTTGTTTTCAGTGATCTTTAGTTTGTTATGACAAGTAGATTACAAACTGAAAACAAGCAGATAAAAGTATTGAGAACTCATTTGATCAGATAGCCAGTATGAACAAGATTGAACTTTGAATCAAATGCATGGGTATCATGTTTGTCCAACCCAGTTTAACCCTCTCAGTGCTCAGTATATCAATTATACTTTAAAGAATGTAGTTAAAATCTAGGACGGGAAACTCTTCACACACCACACTTGAGAATTTGGCTTCTGCATACATATTATTTGCACTAGATATGCAAACCTATACATTTTTAGAAACTAGAGATGTAGAATCTAGTGAAATAACTGAAAATACTGTAGGTGGTACCTACTTGGAGACTGACCTCAAAATATAAGCAGACAAAATTTCTGAAAAAGTTATTGAAAAGTATGTCAAATGTTAGGAGAGAGACAGTTTTTCTTCTGTACTACCTAAACACTTCAGACTGGAGATAAAATGAAGACAAATATGTGCTGGAAACATGGGAAATATGATAATTCTCTTGACTTGAGCTATGTATAATGAATTGTGCCTCAAATGATGTACCTATAATTCAGCATCCGGACAATCAAATTTCACTGTATAAGGAAATGGGGTTTGTGCAGGCTTGTCTTGAAGCTAGATAGGTAAAACTATATGTTTTTGTAAACTAGAGATAATGAGAAATCTGAAAAAAATAATTACAAGACAGTACCCTGATGGCAGATGAAGATATTCTTCACAGTGTAATCCAGAACAGTGGCGAAAAGGTAATCCAAAACGTCAGTACATTGTTTGAAACACCACAGTTTTCCTGCTCGATGTCAAAACACTTGAAACTTGAGAGAATACAAGAAGAACATGACCTTGGAAGACACAGAATAAAGTTAGGGCCTTGGTCTTCCGTGGAAGGCTGAAAAGCACTTGGAGCAGAGTCCCAAGTCACATCCAGAACATTCCCAGCCAGAGCGCACATTAGTAGGATGGCCAGCAGCACAGTTCCTCTTTCTTCAACTCCTTCACTCTCACAGTCTCAGCATCTCTCTCCTCTGCAGTAGTGCTTCCAGATTCTGGATCACACAAGAAAACATATATATCCTAAGTCTTCTGTTCATTTCATTGTTTCATAATGGTGCAAGAGTTGTTACAGAGAGCTTGACTCAGTTTCCACTAATTAGTCTGATTTTCAGAAAGAAAAAAATATGACCAGCATTAGTTATTCATTCTATGAAAAATGAAATCATGCATAAAATCATAAATAAGAATAAAATCTGAATCACTAACATATAAGGAAGGGGCAGGGCTATAGCTTTCATTGGAGACACGCCCACTCGTGACACGCCCACACTGTTTCCAAACTAAAAAAAAAAACAAACAAAAGTTATAAATTGTTCTCTTCAAATCACCACTTTTATTCATCTCTAAAGTGCTTTCAAAACACCTGCAATCACCCCTGAAACGATCTTCTAGTTTGATCAGGCCAAAGCCTATCACTCCTGTAAGTAACCATGTACCCTGCCCCCTTCCATCCCCCCCCCCCCCCCCCCCCCCCCCCCCCCCCCCCCCCCCCCTTTCATTCATGTGGCGGACCAACAAATGTAAAATAACCAACGACAGCACGCAGCAAGTGTTCCATCACTCGACAAACGAAATAATCAAAGTTTATCCACTCGCCCGCTTCGCTTTCGTTACTACTGCCTTCAGCAACTGATTGTTCACTCGTGCCACTTCCACGCAACTCCTGCTCGACTCGGTCGCTGATTCACTCATTATTTCAGTCAAAACCGACGAAAAACTTCAAGATAATTGACTGACAAGGCTCGCCGGTGCACAATGGATACTAGCGAGTCACGTGAACTGATCACCCCGGATGATTAGCAGTGGTGGTATAACGGTTCTCGTCTGAGCCACGATCGTGGCCCAACGCAGTTGGGCGGTAAAGCCACGATCGTGGCCCATCGCAGTCAGCGGGTTAATCTCGGCTACTGGGTCAAAGAGGAGCCTGTAACCAGTCAGTTATGAAAAAGAATCGCTGATGGGAAAGCTCTCTGGCATTGGCTCTGGCTCTAAAAACAAAAGAACGAAAACATCGGTACAGTGCATATTGAAGTGCACAGGAAAAAAAAAAATCGGTGTTGAAGATGGGTACATCGAGCAAATGTTTGGTAGATATTTTAATTGGGGTAGTGGTGGTGGTGGTGACAGTTTTAAACTCCAAACATTTTTATACTCCAGATAGCATGTACTTGATGACTACCACCCATTAAGAGAACTTTGTAGTTGCTTTCTTTGTTGAGTGTTCATGTTTTCTCTTATAGATATGTCTTAATTTTTCAACTTTAAAGTGAATTACTATGCTTTACATTGCAATTTTTTTTAATGGTTTGGATATTCACAGAACATAACAGATTGGATCACATTCAGTTCACAAAATACCTATCAAATCATTTGCGATTTAGCTTCATTTTTCTAAAAGTAGGCATTTGAATTTTATTCAGTCAAAATTTTGTCACCTTGTCAGTCAACTACAAATCCTGTTGTGGTTAGTTCAATCATCAATGAAATGAGTGTCTGAGGAGTTCATAGCCTATACAGGTCTACCATCGCTTTATGGCCATGCTCCTTGCTACTCACAACACTGGCATTATTCTCTGTCTTATCTTTTCTTTTTTTTAATTTTGATTTGTTGCGCTCAAATTACCCAACGGTCTGATTGTCCAAGACAACTGAACATTCCGGCACTGTGGCAGACATGTAGAAATACTTAATATGTGGAAATACTATCTCCACTAGTCCATTTTATCTCAGGTCAAAACATGGGTAAAAAAGTTGAAGCCTGTGATTCTCAAAGAGAGTCGGTGGTTCCTGTTCTGATCCAATATATGGAAGACAGTGCTTAGTATTGTACTAAGCTCCCTATTGTCGATTGTGTAATTGCCAAGTCATTTACGTGATCTGGTCAGTGTGTGAGTGAGGTCCCCTTTTGGAGGTCACTTTACATCCACTCCACTGACAGTCCCCATGGTCTTGTTGACATGAAGACTTTGTGGCATGAAGCAACTGTGGTCTTGGACATGAAAAAAAGAAAATTTAAGCCAAGATCACACAATGAGACAGAGAGCCATAGAATTCAAGTCTTTCCCTCTCAGTCAATTGAAATTTGAAGATAATCAAAGTTGATGAGGATGTGTGCTCTGTTTCAAGGGTATGTGACTTTGAATGTTGCTACTGTTTAGCATTTTGACAAACTTGTACCATATCTTTGAAGAATGAATCTCTAACTTTTTATGACAATTACGTTATCACTGCAGCTGCTTTCTTTTTTCTTATTCTAGTCATGAGACTGTTCCATTGTCTAATTTTGTGAAATATGATGTCCTGATTTTCTCAAGACCCCCCCCCCCCCCCCCCCCTGCCGGCATCCTCCAAATTATAAAACGGCGAAACAGAAGAAGAACTCAAAATCATTATGTGTGCCTATGTTGTTCTTGTTGTTGTTTGCTTTATTTCTTATGAGGCATGAAAAGTAAGGGAGGGATGAAACAACATTTTATCAATGGATAGGTACTGTTGAAAGGTTATGTTGTTATTTGTCCAGATCAAATGAAGGGAGCAGAGGTTCATGTAACAGGAATATTTCCATTTTCATGACCCGAATGAAGAAAATTCATCAAGGGTGTTTGGAAAAAAAAAGTCTGGGAACAATTACTAATTTATAAATGTGTACATATTGTAATCCTTTTAGTTCAAGATTACACAGAATTCTGACTTTTTAAAAAGATAATGGTACTGTACTATTACCCACTGGTATCATACGTTTTTGCTGTAATGCTACTTTTGCTAGTGTCAGTTTTGATTCAGTTTTATATTTTGCGAGTAATGAAATGAGCATCTTTCTTTCCAGGTCCTTGATATAAAGAGATTCTCCAGGTGCGAGCTTGATCACAAGAATGGCAGGGAGGGGCAGCGCACAGAGGCCAAATGGAGCAACACAAGGAAAAATCTGTCAGTTCAAACTAGTCCTGCTAGGAGAATCAGCTGTTGGGAAATCCAGTTTGGTACTTCGCTTTGTGAAAGGACAGTTCCATGAATACCAAGAGAGTACCATCGGAGGTAAGCAGAGTGCATAAGAAAAATTTATTCAAATGCATTTGGTTACAATCATCATGCTAAGCAGAGTGCATAAATGCAAGTGCATTTGGTTTCAATCATCATGCATGCACAAATGAAACACACACACACACACACACACACACACACACACACACACACACACACACACACACACACACACACAGAGCACCCCCCCTCTCCCCAACCTTTCCCTTCTCTTGCGCACAGATGGTCTTTTTTCATGTTCTTTTCACTCTTCCTCTCTAAGTCTGTGCTTATTGTATTTGCACACTAAATTTAAATGTCAAGCAAGGAATCTACAAGACTGACTCTTGTACAGATACACATCATCTTTCCCTTCTTCACCCTCTCCTCTGTCTATGCAAAGGTGATTTTTCTTTTTCTTCATAATAAGTTTATCCATCCTTCGTTTTCTTCTCACTTTTGCTTGTAGCCAAGTGTGTGTGTATATATATGTAATTCTCCTTGCATAGAATTCATAAATGTAACGACAGGAGAATTGTTAGCCTGAACTTGTTTCCCCCAATACTATATTGTTCAGCATGATATTGTTTGGTCAGTCAGTGGGAGATTGCATCTCTTAGCAGATCCAAGAGCTGACCACTTGGACTGTTGGACATCTGTTGACCTCCGTTGCATCCTTGAATGAATCCTCAAGCATAGGCTCAAAGATTTTTTCCCATACATTTTTGACTGTTTTTATGATGATTTCAGTTTTTCAGCTACTTATTTCCTTACCATGTTTTCTTTTTTGTTTTAGTTTTCTGCCCTTAACTGGCTGCTTTGGGGTGCTGTTACTAGTGTTAGATTTTTTTTTGAACCCTTGGTGTTAAGAACACCACAGAATTATATGCTGTGGTGTATCTCCATTTGATGCCAATGGAGCACAGACACAATCAGCAGTGTCTCCCTGATGAGTCCCACCCATCGGACAAAAGGCCTAGGAACAGGCAATATGAAATGATGCGTCTTGAGGAACGGTTACAATAGTTCCCATGTGCTGCTAGTAAAGGGTTCAACATTTATAATATTATATGTCCTGATTTTATGTTCTTATTTTCTTTTTCTCCCTCCCATCCCCCCCCCCCCCCCCCCCCCCCCCCCCCTTATTTTTTTTTCATTTAAATCTTTGCCAAGTCATTAATGTAATGAATGAAGAAAAAATGGTTAGCTGAAACTTGCTTTCTACCCCCCCCCCCCCCCCCCCCCTTCAAAATTGTTCAGTAAGTATGATGCTGAACAATTAAGTAGTAGGGGGGGGGGGGGGGGGACAAGTGCAGACTAACAATTCTTCAGTCATTATAGTAATGACTTAGCATATATATATATGTATATATATATATATATATATATATATATATATATATATATATACTTTTTTTTTTTTTTAATTAAACAAGGTAGCCTACAAGACCATAAATATGACAGCAGTAGTACTGGCATGAAATCTGTGATAAAAAAAAAAAAAAAGGGCCATTGCACTTTTGGATGAATTTTAAGGTTTGAAGAAGTATTTTGCAAAAGACTGGTATTTTATATTGTTTTTTGTGCGTAGTTGTCTCACTAGGAACATCATAAGACTAACAGAAAAAGTAATGTCATCAGTAATAAGGATGAATTTGATGTTTCAGAAATGGAATATTATTGTTATATCAGGGAGAGAGGAAGGTGTACTTGGGAACTGTGATGATGGTTTTCTTTTGTTGTTGTTGTTGTTTGTATGTGTATGATTGTGGTTTTCTGTTAATGATGAGCATTATTTTTCTTTTAACCTTGCTATTATTTTCAAATGCTGCAGTTTCATCCCTTTCGACCCCACTCATGTGCGTGGACACTGTAAGCATTCAGTTTGTTTTTAAAAGCTAACGCATGAACTTGCTTTCTTTTTTTTTCCAGCTGCATTTTTAACTCAAACAGTGTGTCTTGATGACACAACAGTGAAATTTGAGATTTGGGACACAGCTGGACAGGAACGCTATCACAGTTTAGCACCAATGTACTACAGAGGTGCCCAGGCAGCCATCGTTGTTTATGACATTACAAACCAGGTAAATCAACTCTTTTCATATGAATTTTTTTTTTGAATTAGTATGATGATCACAATTCAGTTTCAGAATTTGAGGTAGTACCACAATTCAGTTAGACAACGGACTGGGGACTCTTTCCATTTGGCATCTCTGGTAATTTGCACGATGTGAGACACAAATATTTTTACAGCAGATTCCATGAAAACCTGTTCAGAGATGTTCCGCCTGACGCGATCTTTGAGTTCTTGAAAGAGGTTAACATTTTTCATCGGATCTGAGATTTTACAGTGGAAAGATTTTTAACAAAGTTTTGGATGAGATTTTAGACGATGTCTTTTAAAGAATTGTGTGGATGAATGACCTGTGAGTTGATTTTAACGTGGTGACAGCCCTGATATGGCCCTTTGCAGTCGGCTGGGCTATAAGCAACATTATCTTATCTTATCTGGCCCAGGTAAACGCTGGTGTATATGATTACTTAGGAAGATGTGGAGTGTATTATCCTCAAGAAGGTGTAATCAGAGAAGAATGAATCTCTGTAGCCTCTTTATCATCATCATCTGTGTTGATCGTTTTTATTGCATGTCTCATAACTAGACAAAGGATGAATATTTCAGTGTTTGTTTTAAAGGAAGACGTTATGGTAGAATGTAATTATGTTTGTCCTGAAATTGATTATGCTGTTGACTTTTCTTTTTCTTAGGATACATTTGGACAAGCAAAATCGTGGGTGAAGGAACTGCAGAGACAAGCCAGTCCCAACATTGTGATATAGCCTTAGCAGGGAACACAAGCAGATTTGGCAAACAAACGCATGGTAGAGTTTGAGGTAAGAGCTGACTTGAATTTATGTGTTTTGTAGTTTCTCTTGAAGTAGAACGCCGAGTTTTCAGACTGATCTGTTACTTGTGCACTGATCAAGAAGGTTCTGTTTTTACCTGTTCGTGTTTCTTTCCTTTGTGATATTTATGCACACAATTTTGTGTTATATTCTGAACCAGTGGGTTTTGCATTTGCAGCCTAGGGGGAGAAGAAAATAGACAAAATACAGTGGATGTTTACAAAAAAGGAGAGGATTGGAATTTATTTTCATTCAGGTCAAGCAAAAGAGAGACAACAGATGATGGATTTTTACTTTGTAGATTACAATCTCTGATGAGACCAGTGTTTTTTTGTTTTGGCCAACTCTTTGATGTGACATTTTCTTCTTTCTTTTAGGAAGCACAGGCAGCCTATGCAGAAGAAAACAGTTTGTTATTCATGGAGACATCAGCAAAGACTGCTATGAATGTCAACGACATTTTCTTGGCTATCGGTAAGTTTTACATTTTACAAAATGTGGAAGAAAAGGTTGGGTTTTTTTTTGGGGGGGGGGGGGGGGTTTTGTTTTTTTTTTTTTTGCTGTCCCAACCTCTGCGCCACCTCAGAGGCAGTGCACCCACGCCGCTCATTTCGGCACCCCGTCCACAGCCACAGACAGGTCGGCCCGCCGCAGCCCCGGCACCAGCAATCCACAGGGAGAGTCAACGTCAAGTCGTCAAGAGGCAACCCACCGGAGGAGACACTGCACTGCTGCCGAGTCACTTGGGTGGTGTTCAGTGGCGCCTGTTCTGATCTAACATACGCAGGACACCACCTACTAAGCCCCCTACTGACGACAATAATTGCTTAGTCGTGGAGCCGACATGAGTGAGCTCTCCCTCCGGAGGGCGCCACCATGTCCGTCCAACGACAGCCCCCATGGACTCGCCGATACCGGTGACCCCGACGGAACCAAACCCAAGGCCACAGACATGGAGAGGACATCGAAACTGAGGTCACCATGAGAGCAGGGCATGAAGGGCCACAGAATTTGAGACATTTTTAACTAATGCTGATCAATGAGAAAAAGAGGATGATTACGATGATGCTACGGATTTCCATTTTGGTCTGAGACTACATGACAGGGCTGTACTCTATGCTTCCTTTCATAATATATCCCGGCGTCAACCAGGCCCGAGAGATGCAGGCACCTGCAGTGTTGGTCAGGAAATTTGAGCAACACTCTCAGAAACGCATCCATTAAGTGGATGAAACTCGACTGTGTGGTCCCAGTCTTCCCAATTGAGTCCTAAGCAAACTCAACTCTGGGTAGGAGCTGGTCGGGGCAGAAAAAACCCACATGACTCTGATGGGATTCGAACCCACGACCTCCCAGCCGGGAGTCCGCGACGCCAACCACTTCGCCACGGCGGCTGGTAAGGTTGTTGTTTTTTGTTTTGTGTGTACATGGAAACAACAGAGGCTGTCGTAAATTTTAACAATCATCTGGGTAAGATTACTGGTTATATTTTAGTGAGTGCAGCCACAGTTGTGGGTCTTCAGAGGGTTACATCAGTGCCAGAAACTACAGTACAGTGGTGTTGAAAAATGTCAGGTTACCTGTATGCTAAATGTTGCCTATTTCATGATTATTTTGTCTTTGGTGGTCACTTTAGGGCATAGCATTTTGTTTAGAGAAGTCTGTTCTGATTGGGCTTGTTGCAAGAGGACAGTATTATTCTGGTGGAATTTTTTTATATTAGTGGTTGTGTAATTTTTTGTGTTTTTTTTTAAAGCCTCGTTAATAGGTACTGTTTATTGCTCGCAGAGGACACATTGTGATACTTTTCTCTTATACTAATTTATAATACCAACTGCTGTGGTGCAGTGCTTATGTCACAGATTCCTGGGTAGGAGGTTGTGGATTTGATTTCCAAAAGAGCCATTTGTTTGTTGGATGTTTCAGCCGCAGCTGTCTCCCTACCTAAAATTTGAGTTTACTGTAGGTTGAATTGGGAAGACTGGGACCACACAGTCAACTTTGACTCACCTAATGGATCCGTCTCTTAGAGTGAGGTTCAAATTTTCTGAACAATGTTGAAAGCATCTATGACTCTGGGATCTGGTTGACACCAGAATATACAATGAAATTAGGGTAGATAAAAAACCCTGTCATGTAGTCTTCACACCATTATGGAACTCCCTAGCATCATCTTCATCATCGTCCTCCTCAGCAGGGAAAAAAATTCTGTGACCTTTCATGCCCATCCCTTACAGTGACCTTGGTTTGGATTTTATCAACATGTCTGTGCCTTTGTACAAAGACACATTCACTCATGAATAGATGATTGTGTTTATGACACTTGTAGTTCACTTTCAGTATTTCTTGTTATTCATAACAGTTGCAGTGCACTCGCAGTCTTTCTTGCTCTGCTCTGTCAGAGACCACTCCAGGTAATGACAATAAAATGTCCATGTCAAATCCCTCAGTTATGTGTATGCAGTTCTACTCTAACTGTATTGATTTTAACTTTGTGAACTTCGTTGTGTGTGTTTGTAGCCAAGAAGCTGCCAAAAAGTGAAGGAGGGAGTAGTAGCCAGCCCAGACAGCAAGGTGTACGATTAAACAATGAATCCAGTCAACAGTCAGAGGGTGGATGCTGCAAGTAGCTGTGCATCATTCTGTATTCGGATCCCGTCGCATCTTCCTTCAGGTGTCCATGCGAAGCAGACATTTTAAACTGTGTGTGAGATCCTATGGTGATCTTCACATAGGTGAGCTGCCATTGGGGTATGCACAGGTGCACCTCTGTGATGTGGAACTGGTGGCTGTACTGGTTGTTTGGCATTTTTCCTAGACATCTATATCGGAGTATGTGATGAGCAAACTTGTTCGTTTCCCTTTAGCCACCATTATTTCTTATCTGTATTTTCCATTCTACAAAACTTGGAATTCTAATCTGGTTCTGAACAATAGATTGTGGCTTTTCTGCTATTTGTTTAGGGGGGCTCTTAAAATTGATGAAAATGAGACTCTTAGTGTTCTGTTCAAGTTTTTTTTTAATTCAGTTGACTGTGAGGCAGTGTGGATCACATTTTTATGCAACAGAGCCTACTTAATCAAGCCTCGTAATTACTGTCGGTAAGCATAGTACATTGGATTATCATTAAAGATGTTATTCATAGGCTCTTTTTGTGAGAGAGATTCTTTTCACAGCATGATTCACTACATCCACTCGAGCATTTATATCCATTACTTCACAGAGGCATACACAGTGAAAAGAAGCCTTGTGTTCTTTAAAATATTAAGGCAGATTTTCACCTCATTGTCTTGGACAGGCTAGTCTTCAGCCCAGCAATAATTTTCTGCAGACGGCAGAATATTAAAAGCCACCGATCTGCAGAGAGAAAAAAAATGAGTGATATTTAGGGGAAGATAACATACTGGAGCAGAAATAATGTATATTTAAGGCAGTTCAGTCTTGTTCCTGCTTTAATTGCATTGCATTGTATACTAGCACCCCAAATAGAATAATGTTCACTTTTTTTGCACAGTCAGCGTCAGTTTATATCAAATATCATAGACACAGAAGGGTGTTCATGTTATAATTATATCCAAGGGAAATGGATAGAAAGTATTATCCCAGTTTTTTAGCTGTCTTTAAGTCTTGACTTTTATTATTTTTTTATTATTTTTAATTCGGGTCTTGAAATCAAAGTTGTATTTTTTTTTTTTTTTTTCTAAATAAGTAGTAGATTGTAATTTTGAAATTTGGTGTTTTGAGATCTTGATATGAAGTGAATATCAAGTAAAAAGCCATAGAAAAATATATTTTTTATATTGGTAACTATTTTCTATAGCAGATGCCATAAAAGACGTTTTGCTTTTTCACAGCAGCTCCAGGCACACATAGCCACCTGTTTTCTAGCAGAATTAACCCTGTCTGCTGTCCTAGCTGGAAATGTTTCACAGCTGAAACGTGCATTCTGTACACTTTTTAAACAGGACATAAGACAGCATTCAGTACAACTGAAAGGAAATGATACCAAAACCAGCAGGAAATGAGCTCCCTTCCCTACAATGAATACTTTTTTTTTTTTTGTCTGGAGACATTTTGAAGCTGGAGCAGTCAAAGGTTAACAACCAAATTTTATAAAGTAGATAATCATGCATCCCACCCCTCTGTATTACCAAAGAATATACAATTACATAGAAAGCGGCTTTGCATTGGCCATTTTGATCTGTTTGTAGAGGAAAGAAAATAAGAACTTCTTTTCCATTTCCATTCCGCTCAACCTTAACCTTCTCCTGTTAGTTCTCTTTAAAAGACATTTCACCACTTTTTTTTTTTTTTTTTTTTTTAAATCAATGTCCAGATGAATCTTCCTGAATCTCTCTTTTATCATTATATATTGAGATGCTAAATCAAATGTCTGAGTAAGTAGTTAAAGGGCATTCATGTGTGTGTGTGTGTGTGTGTGTTAAATGACTTCTTTTAATAGCTGCATGTCCTCCTTTGTATTACTGTGAAGAAAATAAAAAGCTTCTAAAGGAAGAATTTTGACAAATCTCTGAGTTCTTCCAAGTGATATGTGTGTAAGATGGATTGCGCTGGTGAAATGTTCATCAAGACTTTGTGATGGTGTTACGGTTCATTTACTTGAATGTGAATACTGATTGTGAATGAAGGACCTTCTAAGCTCGCACACCAGCATTGGTACAGCTTTTTTTTTTTTTTTTTTTTTTTAAATCTGTTGTGACCCAGTGTGTGGTGATTTCATTCTGTGCTCTTGTGGTGGTTGTTTTGTCTTATACTGAGAGTCAGAATTGAAATACTAAGTTATAAGAATTGATCACAGGTCTGATGCTACAGTATTGTTATTGTGTGTGTGTGTTTTTTTTAACTGAACATATAGACATCTTTTTAATAAATGATACAGGTAGCAAATGTGAAACTAAGCTAAAAAGTGTTTTTTTTTTTCTGAAGTGTTGAGAAACAGTATTGTTTACAAGCATATTACCTTACTATCCCTAAACACAGGTTTTACTTAGATAGCACAGGCACAATTGGGGTGAAAAGCTCAAATGTTTTCATCACGATATTGAGGAAACCGCGCTGGTTACACATGTATTATCTTGGGGGAGGGGAAGGGAGGATGGATGACATGGCTTGACTGATTTCTTTTTCCTCCTTTGTCAGGAAACACCATTTGTAATTTGGACAATGTGTAAACTAAGATACTGCAAAGCTAAATGAAAAGATACCAGACAACCTGTTGCTGATGATGATTTGAAAGGCTGTCAGGTTTTGTTGAATTGAAAGATTGCTAGAACCTTACCATTGATAAAGACTAACTGGATGATTCAGATGCACCAAGAGGATGGCAGTGTATTCATAAGAAAACGAGAAATTGTCAGTGAATTGTGTTCTTGCAATATGCATTATCAAGAAACTTTTTTTTTCTTCATTAGGAAATGATTATGGTGGAAGGATTCAGTAGAAAATGGTTTTAAGACAAATAATGTTAATCCAGTTGTTAAAGCCGAGCGAACTAAACAGGCCATTGCAAAGGTTGAATCCTGAGCATAATTACAGTCAGATTTCATGAAGTCCAGATAAGGTAAATGTTTACAAGAATAGTCATTCTGGTAGTTTTGCTGCTATTGTTTTTTTTTTTTTTATGTTTTTTTACTACAACTTTCTGTCTTATTTGTAGCTTTTTTCAAAATCTTATGCGTTATTTTCCCATTCTTTATAGTATTTGCTGTATTCCATGGTGCATGATGTATCAGAAGCAGATCTCGTATGTAGAAGTACACAAACCACTTTCTTTGTAAATGTACAAGGACTTCCATTTAACAAAGAATTTTCCCCATGTAATCTGATCAGTTTGCTACCATAAGCAATCATTGTAACACAGACAGAGCAGTCTTCTCCAAAATGCTTTAAACAGATTGTGTTGTAATGGAATTTGCTTATGTAAGCGGGAAAAGAAAAAAGAAATGAATTGGGGGGGGGGGGGGGGGGGGGGGGGGGGGGCCACAAAATCATAGTTCCTTCATTCTTCTTTATTTCTTTTCAACTTTTATATGTGAATTGCTCGCTTTCACTCGTTTTCTTTTTGCTTTGTGTTATCATGAGGAGTTGCAGATGAATGAAAACTTCAGCTACACAAATTTGTACATGTGATACAGCACCAGGCATTGTTGCTGTTGCCATGAAGAGTGTGGCCACACGATTGTGGGAGTTTTGTACTTGATCACCACAGCGTTTTTTTTTTTTTTTTTTTTTTTTTTTTTTTTTTTTTTTAGATGATGGGGATTTGAGGGGGATGGGTGGTCTGTGCTGGTGATTAAGCCTCCTTAAGGGAACTGGAGAGGTTTTGATCTGTTTCAAAAGCCTATTTTCTTGTGAGCTTTGTGTCATGTCAGCAAGTTGGTTTTTTTACACCTTGACTGTGTTGGCTTTTTTGTGTGAAAGTATGGATAAGTGAACAACAAAGTGTGAATGGAGAAAAAAAAAAAAGGATGGAAAAATGTAATCTACTGTAGGGTTTTGTTTGTATGACACAGCAGTGTGATAATGTGGTCAATGAATGTTTCAGCGTCTCATGTCTGTATTGTGAAGAAATGACTATTTACTTTCTCTTTTCTTTTTTTAATGCAGCTTAATAATTCTGCTTTGGGAAATGTAAATGTATGCTATGTTCTGGAGAGGTTTTATTGATTTTCTTAGAAGTTAAGAAAAAAATGTTTTAGAGGTCAATATTAATATTTATTTCATTAGCATGCAAATGTCTGCATGCACGCACAAATATGTATAAGGGTGTGTGTGTGTGTGTGTGTGTGCTTTCCAGCCTCTGTAACTTATCAAGAACATTATAAGAAAACCACATACATAAATGCTAGTTTGTGTAAAGTTTTTCAAGTGAATTTTTGACAAACATGGGGACCATTTCATTTCAATTGCGTATAGGTATGTGATTCAGTAATATGATGAAAATTAGTGGGTTTTGACTTAAGTTCATATGAAACGTGACCAAAATTGGCACTGGACAAGTGTTTTCAGTGCCAAAAGGCATGTTTGGGAGGGGCTTCATCTCTGAAGACCGTCTGCTGTTGAACTCGCCAAAGAGTTTCTTCCCGCTTTGTAAACTGCTACCTGAGTAGGAAGCCGAGGTCTGTTTCAATAGAAATGGCTTTCCTACCATAAGGTAGTTCTGTGACAGTATCTTCCTCTTTTATGTGACTCTTCGATGTCTTTTTTTTTAATAGTATGCTTCTTAACTGTCTATATTTTTCTGCCTTTCTGGCCTATTCTTGTCTTTGTTCTGGAAAAGTTTTTCAGTTGTTTCAGGTCATACTGTATTACATGCCAGGTTTTTTAGTTTGCTTTTTCTTGATGTCTTTTTTTTTAATAGTATGCTTCTTAACTGTCTATATTTTTCTGCCTTTCTGGCCTATTCTTGTCTTTGTTCTGGAAAAGTTTTTCAGTGAAGGTCATACTGTATTACATGCCAGGTTTTTTAGTTTGCTTTTTGTTGGGTCGACTAGATTTCATGTGAAAATTTTTTTTTGAACACTAGGTTTTGGGGTTTTTTTTTTTTTTTTTTTTTGGTCATGTTTCCGGGATTTTTTTTTTTTTTTTTTTTTTTCTTTAAATCTAGGTATGAGATTTCAAGCATGTCTGGCACTCTCAGCACAGCCTAGTCTTGTATGCATTGATGACATCGATGGTATAGTCATGTACTGTGATGATGTCATTGGTATATCTGCTATGTTGTGAATTGCTTTTGTTTTTTTTGTTGTGGTTTTTTTTTTTGTTTCAGGATGTATTCTGTTTCATGATGTGACCTGTGTATAGGATGAGTTCTTTTCTTCTGTACAAGTTTGGCAGCCCTGAAAAAGGCCCTGTCTTGTTGGCTGAGCTAAATAATAAAAACTAAGAACTGTGTGATTTCCCATGGATTTGCAAATAGTTGGATACGAAGTGATTCTTTTGGCATTGCGCTTTAAGACATTGGCTAGTGAGTGGCTTCCCCATGCTCTTCATTTTGGTTTAGGTAAAAAGTTTGTTTTTTTTTCCCCCCCCCCCCCCCCCGAGTGTATGAAAGGAGTACGACGTGTATTTTAGGAAGATGATAAATGTCATGTCAATTGGAGGCTTCCTCTGTTGTGGAACCATGAGCACTGGAAGAGTCAGAACAACTTTGTGTGCATTTGTTACTGTGGAATGAATGTGAGTGTGTACATAGTATATTGCTTATATGCATGCATGTGTGTGCACACGTGCAGATGTGGGCACTAGCATTCTTTCTTAAGTGATAGTGCTTTTCATTTTAGGAAATCTTTGTACAACTTTGAGTGCAGTGCTCAGCTTAGGTTCAAGCTCTGCACCCTGAATAACAAGATTGGAAGGGATCACATTTGAGAATTGCCAGTATACATGTCTGATACATTGTGAAATTTCACACCACTCAAATAGTGTTGTCGTGTTATGTATGTTTTTTTTTTTTTTTTCTTTCTCTTTTGTTTTTGTTTCGTAAATGTTGATAAACCTCAAAGAAAGTTCCCTGGCAAGACAACCTGTATAGGAAAGGAATGGCTGATCAAGTCTTAAAGCAGCAGAGTGAAAATCCCATACCCAAAAGCATGATTCTGTGACTGAACAGCCAGTGCAGTGAGGGGACTTTTTTCTTTTTTAAAATGAATCATCTTGCATGTAATAAACTTTACAAGCAAGGCCTGAAAATTAAAGTATGATCTGTGTGTTCTGCTTGTATACATATGTTCTGTTGGGATGTATATTAAATCATTAAATATAAAGAATAGCTATTCTTTGTGCACGTGTGTGCCTATGGATTTGTATACATGTATTGATTTGATTGGTTAAAACCCACACTTCTTCATTTACTGTAATTGTAAGAAAAATGGTGATCAAATACCATGTTGTGTTGTACACAAGAGACTGATGGCAAGTGAGGAAAAGATAACAGAT
This sequence comes from Conus betulinus, assembly GCA_016801955.1. Lineage (NCBI taxonomy): Eukaryota > Metazoa > Mollusca > Gastropoda > Neogastropoda > Conidae > Conus > Conus betulinus. Next base: position 221,217 of record JADBJO010001705.1, on the reverse strand, counting down.
TTTCTCCAATGATTTTATATACGTGCAATCAAATAATTCGCTATCGGCATTGCAGATTTTTTGCACATTTTCATTTTGGGTTTGATCACAGTATCGGCTTGGTGGCCAGTGAATAACACAGTGCTGTTCTTCCCAGTGTCAACCGATGTGGCGTATGTTTATCAAGTAAAATCCATTGTTCCACAAATAGCTGTGGTGTATCTTGTTTCTGTTAAAATCAAGATCAGACATTGTCATTTACAGCATTATGTACACAAAATTTCATAAATTTGTGCACAATCCACATAATCATTTTTTTGGTTGTAGTTAATTATTTTCAGGGTGGATATCCATTTTCATCATCAGTGTGATTTACATCATTGCAAATTCTCTCTCCAGTGGAAGTGGAATCTATGCTAACTCAGACTTGCATGTCCAGCTGGCACGAAAGCAACAGAAAACCAGCAGATATTGCAAAACAGCTTGCGTTGATATGTTAGTTGCACTTAACTCTCATTACAGGATAGTTTTTCTTCAAAATTTCAGTTTGCCATTTGGGTTTACAAGAAAATGCATGCAGTGCTTGTGTTTTATCAGGACCTTGCTGGCACTTTCCCTTCTCCAAATTGCTCTCGGCATATAAGGTGCAACTGTTCTCTTTGCCATTTGTAACTTACCGTCACAGCAGTGGTGTCTGCTTGTGAACTAACTACTAGATGCAGCTGCATAGGGGAAACGTTCTTTGTCAAACAAATCTTTGCTGAGATCTATTTACAGATGTGCATATACAACTAGCTGCTTCGGCAGGAGAATGAAGTCCATTCGTACTACGTTTCTGACATGCATACATCATCTGTGTTCAATTATACTGAGAAAACCATGGTTTTTCTGGAGTATGCAGTTGGCATCACCCCACTTCCTCTCTTGCTAATACAGTAAGAAACGTTTGCTGACCAAATAATGACAGCAATTTGCTGACTGAATATTTGGGTCATAATACTGGCCTTGAAAAATTACAATATTAGAAGAAATGAAGTTGCAAAGGGAGTGTAGTTTTCACATAGACAAAGAGGGAAAAGGACAGATATCTAGTCTCTCTTTCCCACTATTTGCTTTTGTTGGCATCCCTTTCACTTGTACAGGTTGCTAACCACTCCCAAGCAACAACAGTCAACCTGTGCTGTGAGAAATAAGTCAGTTAGCTAGGCTGTTCTCTTTAGTTAGTTACCATGTATAACAGCTTGTTGCTCACTGTTCACAGAGGTCAACTCTGCTTGCATGTTTCAAATCTGCTGGTTTGACAATGTCAACAGTGAAGTGTGGCAAATAGCAGCTACAGTGTAAAAAAGAGGCTGACGGACAATCAAGTCAACAGGAAGTGGTGATACTTTTGATATGCATGTTAGAACTCGCAACTAGCAAAAGGCAACTATACTTATCCTTACAGGTCTTTGGTTATGGTTATTGCCGTGTTTTTTTTTCTGTTCAATGTTCTAAGATTAATTTATGTAGAACTTCTGATTATCATACAACCACACTTGCTGAGATAGCATGCATGTAGCACACATGATGAAATACAGGTATTAAAAAAAAAAAAGAGCAAAAGTGATACAGTATGTTAATGGTACTTTAAATGAAAAAATATAAAGGAAAAACAATCACCAACACAATCACCAGAAAAATCATTTGTATGCTCACTGCTTTCATCACCAATCAATGAACAGACCAGCTACTCCACATGAGCTAACCACACATATTCAATAAAATATATATCAACAGCTCAGAACAGAATTACATTTTCTTTTCCTTCGGTTTCAGCTTCCTTGCATTCAAATTTTCGCCCCTTTAAAATAACAGTTACCTTCATTCATGCATATGCATGCTTGCCTGATCAACTTTGTAGATAGAGCATGGACAACATTTTAAATTTTAATACTCAAACATTTGATTCCAACAGATAACTTCGATGATTCCAACAATGCTTGTTAACTGATTTAAAATGCATTTCATTTTCTTCCTTATCTATGTTTTCTTCCGTATCTATGTAAAGTGCATTTTCAAGGACACTAGGTTAATGGTCACAACAATCAGTTGAATTCTTTCTTCAGGGAGTTTTTAATCATGCTTCCATAACTGGCATTAGGCCAGTATACTTGTAATGTCAGATCTACATCACGCAAAGACATGTTTGTTATCTCTGGCCTCTGCTTAGCCACACTTTCTGTGGGTAAGGCTGCACAAACTTATCCCGTGAAAAGTGTCTTTCCAACCCAGACATCGAACTCTATTCCATGGCTGACAAAGACGTTATATTTTCATGCCAATTATATGTGTATGTCGACCCAATTTGTATGACTAGCTTTAGCAGAAAATTGGTAAAACACTAGCCCAAAGGTAGACCTTAAGATTCCTCCCAATCAATCAAAATATTACTAACTGGCTATCTGGTTCTAAGCCGGCCATACACAGCCAAAGTATCTGATAGCTGATTATCTAAAGTACCATTTGAAAAAGCCAAATGCAATTCAAAAAAAAAAAAAAAAAAAAAAGACCCATCTCCACAGCACATGTCAATTTTTTCTTCATCTAAAAGCTATGTACAGACACCTTGTGATCTAGCTGATTGCAAACAAAGACTGTAATTTCTTACAGACTGTAGTTTTGTACAGACACCCAATATATCACAACAATCACAATATAATGTGAGGTATCATCGACTTCAAATTATCAAATAAGCAGACACACATTCATTGAAAGAGAGACAGTTTAACGTTAATATAAATCCCTACAAAAAATATCTGCCCTTGAAGTACTTAGCCTTTCTGTACTGTTGAGAGACAAAAAATAATCTTGCCAACTAAGAGCAACTTCATACAATACAGATGTATTAAATGGTCACTTGAATAAGAAAAAAAAACTGCCTTGATTGAAAACAAAATTAATGGCAAAATCAAAATGGCAAAACAAAATCAATGGCAAAATAGAAATAGGTCCACACACACAAAAAATCATATTCACAAGCAAACCAATATTTTAACCCATTACAGGAAAACGTATTTAAAGAATGTATTCATATGAAAAAGGGGTGACAACACTAAGCAGTCAACAAGATCGAAGAGACTGAAAGCATTGCCCATTTCCTGTTGATGGCCTACAAGTGAGTGTAAAAATGGCGTTGAATGGCAACAGGCATCCAAACTGGCATTGAAGAACAAACAAAAAATATGGACATGGCACATTCCCTGTATGACACTAACAACGATGAGACAACACACAAAATGGTAAATATCACGGCACAGTCCCTGACTTGTTATTCACTTTCATCCAATTTCTAAAGACATCAAACTGGACAGAAAAAGCCACAGCAATTCATCAACAACGGGCCCATTTGTTTATAGTTTAGCAGTATCCTAGGATATGTAGTACCGACAGGAAATAAATGAAATAACGACCCATCACACACAATTCATGGGGAGAACATTTATAACAAGAAAACAGCCTTGTATTGATTCATACAACACATAACAGAATACCTGCACAAAGAATAACATTCCTCACAAAATGGAGAATAACTAGCACAGGAAGGTCTGCCCACATGTCATATACATGCTCCAATATCCAAAGAATGTTTAAAGCGAAAGCAAAACCCCATGCATTAACTGCTTTTGACTACTACACAACAAATTCGTCAATGATATCTGTTCAGTCTTCGGAACACAGGCACACAATGCACACCGAATAAATGTTACAGAGAAAAAAACAAACCCATCATTCATTACCTGAGTAAGAAAACTTGACATTTCAGTGTCTTTGCTCAAGCTAAAATCTTCACTTTGAAATTTATCAAAAACAAAAACGCACTTTCTTTTCACTTCTTATAAGATAGGTGGTCCACATTACCCTGAACACAATCTTGTCAAGTTCTAAATTTGTAGCACACATAAGCAATCCATATCATCCCACTTTCCCTACTGGCTGACTTTTCCTGGATCATAACATGTGAGGAAGCAAAAGCATTACTTGGTTTTCTTGTTTATAAATGTTTCAAACCCAGCCAGCTGCACAGGTCAAAGGAGGACCAAAAGTATGCCGCTTGCCTACCCAGAAAGTGCACAGTGCCCTTCTGGGCTGTTAGAAAAAAAGTCCTGTCCTGAAAAAGAGTCGTCAACCATCACAACAGAGCTTTTGACAAAACGGGTGCATCAATTCTGTCCTGTATGTTCATAAACTGGCCAAGCTGAGGGAGCTAGCCACACTGCTAAATTGAAGATCGGCTCCCCACCTCCACCTGATGGAAAAACAAAAAAAAAAAAAGACATGGTAAAAAATCTAGATAAAATGTACTGGTATCACAAAAAAATGCAGTTGTAACACAGCCACGCACAGAACGGACAACTAATGTCCCACTCTGCAGCGTCACTTGCAAGGTTGCAAAGAAAATAAAGCAGTCACATAAATTGATACAAAGACAAAAAGAACTTCAGTACAGCCTTAAGGCAGACAAGAAAGATTTACTATTTTCAGAGTAGAAATAAAAATGGTAGAGTCAAGAAACAGAAGGACGGAAAAGCAGAAATCAGTAGTAGCACAGAACTGGCAAAACGTCTGGGATAACGATGCTCATGGAGCATCCAGCATCCCAGATTGGTTGAAATCTCAAACTATGGTTGAAATCTCAAACTATGCAACTCCCTCTATCTAGAGCAGATTTCCGACTTGCTTGTGTAAAAACATAGTAAGTTCATGGAAACATTCTTTTGCAGATGCCTGTATGTGGACAAGTGGACAACAGCTCTTTAAAATACCGCTCTTTGTGTGAAATGCTCTCACTGTTGTACATCATTGTAGTTGTTTGTTTCTTTGTTGTTTTACTTTCAACTGCCCAACAGACCAAACGAGGCCTTTTCAGTTCTGTCAATACAAAAAGAATAAAAAGGTCCATCCGAAGAAAAAGAAAAAAAAGAACAGGGAATGCATCACGTAACAGCATTGTAATTAAAGTACCAGTTGACATCCTTAAGGCTGATAAGGTAAGGCCATGGTGAAGTGGCAAACCAAAGATCACTGCAGAAACATATCGATGCAACAAAGATACATTTAAAAAGCCATTATGGGCAAACAGACTCTGCAGAATGGAAGTCAGAGTACGGTTTCTGTGTTCAGTAGTCAGATCATAACTACAAAGGACAGGAAAAAAAAAAAAACTAGGTTATATTGACCAGAGGGTAAAAAACGTAAGGATTCTCAAACAGCCAAAAAGGCAGAAAAAAAATAATACATAAAAAAGTTTTTAAAATAACTATAAATAAAAGTAGTGTCTAAAGTAATAGGTGTAACAGTGTCTATGGTAACACATTACAAAGCAGTGGAGAAATTGGAAGTAGAAAAAAAGCGGGAAATATCAAGAAAAGCAGCATCAAGAATAACAGAACAGCATACACTACAAGCATAAAACTTGTGGAATCTGGGGATGTTTTTTTTGTTGAAAGAGGCCCCAGAATTCCCACAGAGTTAAACGTCAAATATTATGACTTACTGTACAATAATCAATCCATTAAATGCTTGCTATTTTTTAAGCAAATCATTGCATAACATACAGTGTAAATTACAAGTTTACATCTGGCTATTATGCTCTTTTAGAAAGGGTTCTTGGTGACTTACTCTTTAAAGCAGTAAGAAGACATTTCTAACAACACATGCCTCAAGCTTGTTTGTCAACTTAAATCAGAGAGAGATGAAACAAAAACTAGTTGACTAATTAATACTATATAACCCATACCACACATTCACAGCATTTGTGGCTCGACTGACATGCTTTTTCTTAAAACACACACACACACACACACATGCATACAAATCTCTCTCCACACACACACACACACACACACACACACACACACACACTAAAGCACAGATCCAGCCTTGCACATCAATTGCCATCATTTAAAAAAAGCACCTGTGGATTACAATTAGCCTTGCCATCATAGTAATAGCTCCTGTGGATTACATACATTAACCTGCTGACATGATTAATGGCACCTTCAAATGTGAATGTTGAGGACATTACATCATTAGCATTCATTACTGTCATGAACATCCATAACTGTCAAGAACAACATGCATACTGAAGACCTGTTTAATGCAGTCTTGCTAAATTTGTTCAATTCGTCCTCTTTTAGTTTGGGGGGGAAAGATGAAGGTTCAACAGCACTTTTTGTTCTTGGAAAAACAATGCTCAAATATTATGAATATAGTTTGTCAATACTGTTGAGTAAAATACATGAATGTTGTTAGTCTTTTCTTCTTTATGAAATAACAGCCTTCTGATTTTAACCATTTTCACCCAGTCTTGCACTGTAAATCACCACAAGATATATCTGTCAGTATGTTCTTCACAGAAACTTTTTATTCACTGCTTTTAGTGAAACAAATATTCCATTTTCCTAATGTTACTGTTAAACATTTTTTTCATCTGTCATTTTCTATGCCCTCACTCTGCGGTCCCACTTGTATAAAACTACCAAGTTGCCCATGCCAGCAACAACATAACACAGCCACTTACAGCCTCAGCATCAATAGTCCAAAGCCAGTAATCAATATCAGATCATTAAGAAGCTGCCCATCACAGCATACATTGCATAACTACTGAATGACTTCAGTGATGTCCAGTGGTGCCTGTTCTCATATAGCCTATGCAGTACTCCACTTACTAAGCCCCCTACCAATAATTAAGTACCCAACACACTTGTGTAGGTGCACCAATGAGTGTGAGCCATCACATCCACACAAGTCCCCATCAACTTAATGACACCAAAGACTAGGACACACTCAACGCTGCCATCAACTTGGAAAGGAAATTAGAAACTGATGTCGCCATGAAAGCACAGCAAAACAGGCACTGCCTATTACTCTCAAAATGGAACACGTGTTGTAAACTTTGAAATTTTCTCAAACACTCAAAAGTGTTGGAGTGAACAAACTTGGAAGGATATTGGGTATTGATAAAAAATGGAACATGTGTGTAAACTTTGAAATTTTCTCACTCAAACTACTAATATAGTGTCGGAGTAAACAAATCTTGAAGGCTATCGGGTACTGATAACCTTTCCTGACATCTGAAACTGAATTGAAGGACAGTCGTCAAGATCAGAAATTTATTAAAAAAAAAGAATAAACCAAACTGAAGGAATTTGGAAAATGTGTGTGGAAAGAATACAGAGTAATCAATAATATTGACTGAACTGAAACTTTTACAAATCTCTTCGCAGTTCAATATTATGACTTAACAATTTTACAATAACGAAAACTGCTATAAAACCCATCCACAGAAAGCGAGAAAAGTTTTTGTCCAAACTCTGCAGGCAGACCAGGACAAACTTTGGTCCCACCACAAGCGTTGCTAGAAGCTAAAACACACACACAAATGAGGAGCTGGCTCTAACTCTTCTTTGGCATCATATACTGTACCATGTCCTCACCTATTGGTTTGTTGTGCTGGCCACAATTTCTGGGCTAACACTGTTCTATGACACTCAATTTACCCACCCTGTCTAACCATTCACCTATCAGGACAATAAACAGAACACTGCAGAGCACAGAACAGTTTACAATACATCACCTGTTCAAAGTCCATTCATTCACACACACACACACACACACACACACAGAGCAGCATCCACAAAAACATGATTAACTGATTGAGTTATATACTAAATACATTTAATATCGAATACTTGTCATGCCCAATGAAGTGTTACAAAATGAATCACAACAATGACTGAATCATGAATGAGACCACTCTGATATGCAATTTGCCAACACCAATGTATTGATTACTAGAAACAAACATTTTACTGGCCCCAAGCAATAGAGTAACTCACAAATTTTATCCACCACAAGTTGTCCAAGGATAGTTGCCTTGCTAAGGTTTTTCGTGACTAATGACTTCCTGATGATATCCTTCCGGTCTCTAGGGGACACTTTTGACTAAGGGATAATAATCATTAAAAAAAAAAAAAAAGCAAAAAAAAAAAAGAAATGCAAGGGTACAAATTAAAAACTGACATTTGAATGAAGTGGTTCCTGAGCTGGGTTTGATGGAAAAGGAACAAAGCTATGATCATAAATGATATTTACAAAACTAACAAATTCAAACATTCAAAAACAAAATTAAATTGGCCATTTTTAAATTAATGAAAATATTTCAGGAAAAAAAGACGAACCACTTTACAAAAAAGGTACAAAAACAAAACATTGGAACAATTATCCTGAGGGGAAAAAATGACCTGCATAACTCTGCACCCACATCTTCCTTCTCCAATCCACCTCCAAACATGATCAACACTATTTAAAAAACTAAATAAAATAAAAACAAAAGAAAAAGAAAATGAGAACCTTCACAGAAGAATTTGTTTTTTCAAAAAGGTTGGAAGAGGAGTACGATGATTGTATCATGTTTTTAAGAGTCGCACTGATTCTAAAACTTTTCATAGCCAACCTTGATAGCAAATGACATATAAATGGTGAGAAGGAAGGGTGTGGGTGGAGGGGATAGGAAATCAAAACACAAGGTTCAATGATTTGACTGCACTCTCTACAGGAATTTCCTTTGACGCATTGTGCTATATATCCCCTTACAAATTACAAAGTCAGTTCCACACCTCCACTGTCATGCATTCTGAACCACTTCCATCCCTATGTCAGCTGGCTTTATGGAACCGACTCTTATTTACCAACAGTGACAAGGTGACAGCTCTGACATGCAACCCCCTCCCAGACCCCCTGCCTCCCAGTTAGTCAATGAACAACATGAACTAGCTGGCCTTCTTCTCCTTTGCCTACCCAACCCCCTGTCTCAAATCATCTGTAAATCTTATCACGTAGAAAATAAAGAAGGTTCATTTGCCCTGTCAAATAAGTGTCAATACATCAGTAGTATTCACAATCTACGACAGGTCACACAACAATATTTTTCAAACATAAATCCTTCCAGTTTTATTGTTATAACATCAAAAATCACAGTATTTCTGGAATGCTGTTTTCCCATTTGAATTACCTTTGAAGCAGTACTGAGAACTACAATACCAGCTTATCGCAATCTCACTTCCCATCCACTAGCAAAGGAAAAAAAAAACATACTGAAATCATAACAATGCAGGGCTCCCCACTGAATGCATTCATGTGTACTGCACACATTACAGGCATGAAAAAATGCATTGTAAATATTCAGATGGAGTCCTGGGGCGGCATTTCAAATTAAATGAACTAATCCAGCGACAGTCCTGTATCATGACATCTGCTCGGCTGTACTCTGCTTTTGTCTTGGTCATGTAGGTGGCGGCAGCAAGAGCAACTTGCTGCAAACACTCTGCTGTACCCAGCAAGATTGTGGCTTTACACCAACATGGTAATAGGTCTTTCAGGCCTCAACTGCAAAGGGCAGTTTTGCCATCAAACACACGTGCTACTCTGGTTTCCAGAGCACAACATGGGAGTCTGCTAGTGGTATTGAAAGCACTAGTTCAAACATGTTTCATCTCTGTCAGCTCCAAAACACACACATGCACACACACACACACACACACACACACACACACACAACCCAGAGATTTCACAAGAAGTAGCCAAAACTGTTCTCCTAACTTGAACACTGCAAAGGAAGTACATTTGTGCTTAAGATGAGTGTCAAGAAATTACATTTTCCTCTTTCCAAAGAGCAGGCTATTGTGTGCCAATGGAAATGGATGATATGATATTAACACATGCACAACAGTGCAGCCAAGTCTTCAAAGTGATGAATCTGGCTGCCTTAACAAGTAGAAGAAGCAAGTTGAATGAAACTTCAAAGACTGTGTGTCATCACTGACTCAAACAACTTAAAAAGGAAAAGCTGCTACCTGAATTCATACCTGACACATACTTCTGGTTCATCTTTCTTATTTCTTTTTGTCATTTGCATCTTCAAATTTTTCAACTACCTTGAATCAGTCCAAAGACCATACTGTGTTGTACACTGAGCTCAAGTCAAGAAGTTAAAAAGCTAATTGCTTTGGTGACAACATGACAGCATCTTTCCACTAGTCTATGGCATGATATAGACATTTGTTCATTAATCTTTTTTTGTCAAAGCTATAGGCTGCAAACAAGTTGGCGTCCAATCACATTTTTGATTTTCTTAGATTTACAAGTTGTAGTCAAAAGTAGACAAGAACCATTAGGAATGTTGAATTCACATATTAATATTTTCATAAGGGCGAGTGATATACTTTATTTCTTATTCCAGTTAATCAAATTACAAATACTTTTGTACTTACTTCATGTGACAGCCACAAAGAGAGAGAGAATTTGAATGCGTTGATTCATGAGACAGACACAAAGACCGAGTACTTGAATGTGAGTCTGTGCATGCACACGCACATGCATGCATAAGTGTGTGTAAGAGAGTGAGAGAGAGAGAGCGAGCGAGCATGTGTGTGTTTTAAGTATTGTCTTGCGATACTTTTAAATGTAAATGAAGGGATACTGAATATAAAAAAAGCAGCAAAAACGTAACAGTCACAAACAGCGTAACAATCACAAACATTCAGACATAAAGTGACAGTAGTGGATCACAGAGACCATTTAAAATTTTGACCCAGTAGTCCCAGGCCCCTAGGACTGCCATGTTGTTGGTCCTGGGACCCCCTAAGTACAACAGCTGTGGGGAGCCCTGAAATTTGGAGGCAGATATAACATCAGTACGTATCGGTCCAAGGAAACAAACATTTTGGCAGAGTCTGACGTGTAACACACCTTTTAACACAAACAGACCTGTCTCATCAGCAAATCCAGTTCTTCATCTCAGACTTTTGGCTTTTCCCCGTTTTTTTTTTTGTTTGTTTGTTTCCTCCCAAGGATTAATGAATGGGAATGGTTGTTTTTGTGCTCTCTGAGTGGCATTACTCCATGCAGCTCATTCCAGCTGCTCCATACACATCATGTTCCTGTCACAACTTCAGCAGTGGTAGTCCATATGAACGATCAATATCAGGTCATCATCAAACAAACCACCCGACGAGATCCTACACTGCTGCTTAATCTTTTCGGAGGTATTCGGTGATGCCTGTTCTGATCCTATCAATCTACCAGGTTCCTTACTGTCGACAATATTAAATGATCGTGGAACAATATTACATCAAAAAACAACAGTCCATCCAATTGAAACAATCTAAAATGATCGTGGCATCAACACTCGAGAAAATGCAACCCTTAAGTGGGAGTAAACTTGTAAGAACATCAGGGTTCCCCTCCTGACGATCAATATCAGGTCATCTCAAAACAAACCAAAATAACGGGATCCTAAACTGCTGCTGAAAACACATGTAGGTATTGGTGTGCCTCTTCTGATCTATCAAAAGCCCTCCTGAGGGCACCACAAGGTCCATCCAATGACAATCTCCATGAACACATTGCAAACACCAAAGATTCTTAAACACAAACTCACCATAAGCATCAACATACAGAGATAGTCATTTAACAGTAGAACACTCACGTTCACAAAATCTAGGACTTTAAGTGGCCTCCAATAGTGATAGTAAAGATAAAGCTGGTCCAATCTTATAGTCCATTCTGCCTTTCTGGACTATGACTGCATGAAAAGGCTGTAATGTACATTCCTATTCATTAACTTCCAAGCATCAACCATCCTGAAAGATACCTACAGACCTTTTCAGTGTTGGTTGCATAATTTGATCAACACTCGAGAGTTGCAACCCTTAAGTGGGAGAAACTTGCTAGAGCATCCAGTCTTCCCATTTGACCCTATAGCACACTCAGCTCTAGGGTAGGATTAAGGGACAACAGCAACTGAAAAACCCACATGTAAATTCGATGCCTCTGATGTGACTGGAAGCCAAAAGCTCCCAGCTAAAAATCCACGATGTTAACCACTGTGCCGCTGCAGCTTTGTTTCATCAGTCTTTTCAGACTGCTCATATCAAGGTGCTCAATGTTAACAGTTCTCTGCCAGCTGTAAAGTAATTCATCAATGTCACCATCAAAAAAAGTAGGTCACTCACCTGTTTTCATTAAAACAAAGTCACAGACTTAATACATACAACACATGGAAAAAGAAGGCATGCCAGGTATTTTCCTCGGTCTTCTTTCTGTTGCAGTTAAGTTTTCCACACTAAAGTTAAACTGTTATGCACACCTTTTTTCTATCACTCACCACTACCAAAATGAATCGTTAATCTTAATGTCACAAATCAAGGTACAAAACACCAACAGCCAAGAGTAGTAACAGCTTACTGAAAATTGCCACCAACTATGCCATCCCCACTCATGCTATGGTAGTTAAGTTCCTAATGAAAAGGAAATGGCAAAAAAATTCTTCTTTTGTAACTTTTTTTTTTTGTTGCTTGACTGCCAAAGTTTTTGTAACTTGAGTTTGAAAGACAGTGTGTGTCCCTAACATTTCGCTTATCAGATTTCACTAACATTTTGGCAACAGCTATTTTGTGATGACCACTATGCTTTTGTTTGAACAAATGAATGAGTGAACAGTGTGTGTGTGTGTGTGTGTGTGTGTGTGTGTGTGTGTGTGTGTGTGTGTGTGCATGAGTGCACATGTGCACGCATGTCTGCGCATGTGTGCATGCTAAACGTTTAGCACACCTCTGTCTTCATGGGGTTTTTTTTGTTTTTTGTTTTTATTGTTTTTTAAGGATATCCACAGCTTTTTGACTTTCATTCAGAAAACTTTTCTGGCATTTTGATTGCATAATGCAGATTCTGTCCTTGAGTTAGACACTGCTTTAGTAGGCAAAAAGAAAGAAGTTGTCAGTACCAAACAATCCTTTCTTGGTAACCGGAATTACAGTACTATTTAGTATTTCATATATATATATATTTCATATATATAATATATATATATATATATAATATATATATATATATATATAACATCTTAGTTTTTGGATTAAGTAGACTCAACTCAACTTGAACCAAACATACCAGTTATATGAGCAATGGCAGCAGCAGTCTGACTTAAATTAAGAATAAATAATTTAGGAGGAAACAAAAAAAAATGTTAAATCAGAAACAATGTAGTCTGTTGTACCTCATCAATGCCATCTATTGGGCTGAAAACACATCATGCAAGTATCTTTCGTTGGAGTGCATCTCCAGATGCTGCAATAACGTTCTCTCATCTGGCATCAGTGCCCCGCACACATGACACGGGGGTGGTCGAACACCTGGTGGAAAATTGTGCATGCCTGGAGGTGCAACACTGGGCAGCCTGGAGTCATAGGCACCAGGCGTTTGATCAAAAGCCAGTTTATGCTGAAGGTCCCAACCAGGTGTGATGAAAGCACGGGCACCTCTGTTTGAGTACTTGCTCTCCATAGTAACAGTGACAGGTTCTGACTGGTTCATGAAAGAGTCATGACGAGGCAGTTCTTCAGAACCAGACGATGGGGGAAGTGCACTCGAAAAACCTGCTGAGAACTCTGATTTAGGAAAGCTTGGATGGAACTTGGATTGCTTAATATCTAAACTGGAGGCATCTGGTCCCCTTTGCTGCTGCCGACCGTCAAAAGCTGAAGTGTTTTGATGGAAGAGCGGCTTGTTGTGACTTTGCCATCATACTAAATGTGGTTTTCTTGTCATCAAAACACATTGGCATACTGAAATGAATTTTGGTCTTGTGCTCTTGTAAATTTTCTAGAGTTGAGCAGCGTAAATGACAAAACTGACACATAAAAGGTTTGTCTGCTTCTTTCATGTCTCCAGTGTCTCCATGCTTTCGTCTTCTATGGCCAGACAAATTGCAGGCACGGTAAAATTTGGCCGCACAGATATCACATTCAAAAACAGGACGTCCATCATCTGATTCCTCAGAATGCTTAATTTTCTTATGAGCACCCAAATTGCAGGGTTCAGAAAACCTTGCATCACAAATGTCACAGACGTATTTTCTATCCAAAGATGGGGCATCAATGTGTTTTTTCTTTTTATGAATGCCTAAATTACAAGCTTGAGAGAAGGTAGCCCCACAAATGTCACAGGTGAAATGCTTCTCATTCCTATGGCTGTCCATTTCATGCTTTAGCTTCTTGTGAGCTCCAAGATTGGCGGGTGTGCGGAATGTCTGGTCACACAGGTCACAGGTGTATGGCTTCTCCCCACCATGGATTTTTTTGTGTACAGCTAAGTTGCAGGCTTGAGCAAAAGTTGATCCACATACATCACATGTAAAACATTGGTTCCCTTTCGATTCACCATATCATGTTTGAGACGCTTGTGAGCACCCAAATTAGTTGTGGTGCGGAATGTATGACCACATACTTCACAAGAATAAGGTTTCTCCTCACCATGGTTTTCTTGTGCAACTCAAGAAACTGTGGGTGTGAAAAGATTTTATTACATATGTTACACTGATTCTTCCGGTCCAACATGTGCTGCCTAGCATGGGATTTCAGTCCATTGGATTGCGCAAAACCAGCTCCACATATTTCACAAACAAAAGGCTTTTCACCTGTGTGAAGTCGTGTATGCTCCCGAAGATGGTTCTGCATTTTGAAAGCTTTGCCACAGTGCTGACAGATATGAGGACGCTCTTTGCAGTGAGTGCGCTTGTGGCGGTTGAGGGAGGCCACATCAGGAAAAGCTCTGTCACAGCCTTCATCCTCACACTTGAATGGGCGGTGGCCCACATGGTTACGTTTATGCAAACACAGACTGCTGGCAGTGGGAAAGGCCTGGTCACACACTGGACAGGAGTAGAACTTCTCATCGGGATGATTTTCGCCTGTAATGCTGATTCAGGACTCTCCTGCCCAGAAATGTTTTCTTACATGCCTGACATTCGAATCTTTTCATTGCATCCTGCTCCGGATGTGCCTCCTCTCTGTGCAAGTTGAACTGGAAGAGATCCGTGAACACAGCTTCACATATTGGACAGTGATAGATCACCTTGTCACCAACCACTCGCCGGTATTTCAAACTGTCATCCACCACAGAGTCTTCATCTTTGTCTGTTGTGCCCACCAGTCCATTAGGCATGTCTTCTTCCTGGGCCAAGTCGTCTGGAAGTGGATTCTGACTGCTGACACATGCGTGCGACATGTACTCCTCAGCCTGGTCAAAGACCTGATGGCAGGTGGCACAGGTGAAGGATGGCTGTGATGGGTCTCCTCCTGGAACTGTCTGCTTCCTCTGCTGACAAACCACAGGCAATAATATCACATATGTGTTTCTGTTTCTGGTAGTTCTGAATCATTCAGACATGCATGGATGTATGCACTCTCCAGCTCTTTTCCTACCACATTCACACAAACTACAACCATAACGAAATATGTAAACACCTTAGGACACACACACACACACACACACACACACACACACACACACACACACATATGAACACTACACACACACACACACACATGAACACTAACACACACACACCACATAATTCCGGATTCTAAGTGAAATGAGAAATATGAAAGACCTCTTACCTCTTTGCTAAAATCCCTGGAGGAGATGTCCCACTTGATATTTCTGATAATAGAATTGCTGTCTTCACCATCGTCTTCCATCACTTCGCTGTCTGGCTGGCCGTGACCATCCCCGTACACCCCTTCTCGTCCATCCTCTTCTTCGTTCTTGCCACGCCGCTGGCTCAGCTTCACTGGCTTTTCTGCTTTTCTTCCTTTCGGCCGGCTCTTCTGGAGCTACATTTTAAAATATGACCCAAATAAAGCACAATAAACAATATCATTCACAGTAGCATTAAATACACAAACAACAAAAAACACTTGGGATTACCGTATATCACTGATATGGAAGCGCATGTAATCGTAAGATGAAAGGCTGGAATTTCTGTGTTAAAAAGGAAAAGGTCTGGGTGAACTACATCTATAAAAATCACTTTTGTGTTCAGAGTTCTATAGATACCACTTTATCAGACACTGGGATCTACCTTTTTTTTTAAGCTTACGGTGCTTTGTAATTGTAATAAAACCCTTATCAGAAAGGAAAAGAAATATCAATTAAAAAATCATAAAAGTAACAAAATTTTTGAAAAAGAAAAAGACAAGAAAGATAAAAAAAAAAAAAAAAAAAAAAAAAAAAAAATCAGTTGTCAGCATCATATTTTCCTATGGTTGTACCACATTCTCATTGCACAAAGACACAATCATATCTTCATGAACTTACCCAACAAGTCTACAAACTTATGAAAGTCTACAATGACACACAATTCAAATGACAATAAACACTCAGATGTGGTAGAAATTCTAAAATGATTTTTAATTGTCCTGAGGATCATAGGATTGGAATAAAAAAAAAAAAAATGACTATCCTCTCCCCATCCTCACCCCCAAATTTCTACTTGCCCTCCTTACTTAACCCGTTCACTGCTTGAAAATATTACATAACAAAGGCTGGCCCAGTGCCAGGGAAATCTAATGATTTGGGGGTAATAATTAACAAAAAATTCTAGCTCAGAAACTACAAAAGATATAAAAATGAAATATATATGATTTTTTTTGAGGAAATTGAATGGAGATTTTGAATCTGGGCTCTTTTGTTTTAACTTTGATCATAAAAAATATTTAGGAATTTAGATTTGGATAGATTTTTTTGCACAATCAAAAACATATGTATTTTACCACTACAGCTTCACATCCAAAAAAGAACACAAAGCAAAAAAGTTGAAAATAAAGTTTGTATTGTCACACTACACCTGTAAATGAAAGTAAAACAGTCTAGAAGTCTATCCAGACGCTCACACCTCATGCAGACAGGTCAGTTCACGACCACGCCCCCCTCCCCCCACCACGCCTCCTTGCTGGACTTCAACCCTCTCTTTCACTCCTCCTCTTCCCCGACCGTTCCTGCTGCCCGTGTCACGCCGCGAGCAGGCCGCGCTCCCGTCTCGCGCTGACTAACACGCCGCTGGCCACTCGCACGCAGTGCAGAGTACACACTAGACTAGCTCGTTCGACGTTGGTAACCAGTCAGCTGAACACACTCTTGAGATCGCACAGCACGACTCAATAACTGACGAATATGGCCGACAATTCCATCACTATCATCATCTCACCTTCATGCTCGAGTGAGTCGCTGAATAAAAGATTATTATCTTTATCAAAAATGATTAGCAGAGCCCGCTCAGCTGTGTAAGTACGTTGATTTGGTCGCTATGCTTGTCGAAGGTTGCGCCGCCATCTTTGCAAGCGAGACAAAGCGCTGGCTGGTCATCCAGTCAGTGATGAGGAAAAATGGTCTTTCCCCTCATGTGTGGTCATTTGCATATCATTTTAATACTGTAGACATATAAGGCTTACTACGCACACTCTATTTCAGTCCTTTGATAGGAATAGTAACGAATGAAAATTCAAGAAAAATGCATGACGTCAGTGGACGGCCCATAGGCACTGGAAGTACATTTTTACTATGGCGTCAGATGACGGCTTAAAGGCACTCAACGGGTTAAAGAGACGGTTTGAGCTGATGAAAATATCCACCAGTAGTGCAATGACAAGCTGGCAAACATTATTCAATGATGACACACTCTGCATTATGTGTTGAAGGTTGAAGCAGAGGAGCATTGTAT
Organism: Conus betulinus; assembly: GCA_016801955.1. NCBI lineage: Eukaryota > Metazoa > Mollusca > Gastropoda > Neogastropoda > Conidae > Conus > Conus betulinus. Next base: position 203,636 of record JADBJO010001705.1, on the reverse strand, counting down.
GGCATAGGACATAAGAAAATTCATTTTTTCCCCATACAGAACATTTATTTTCCACTATACATAAAGAATGGAAATTGTTTCCCACCATGTCTAAGAGTGTGGAAGAAAATACAAGAATAAACTTCTCATGTTTCTACCCTTAAAAAAACATCCCTGGACTGAATTACAATTATAAAATCTCTATGTTGTCCTCTCTATCTCTCTCCCTCTTTTCACCACACACCCATTACAAAATAATTCCATTTCATGTCTAAATACATTTAAAGACAAAGGGACTTGATTAATTGTTGGGCACGGTCAAACACAATACCTGCACTCAACTGATTTTTTTCCTTAACAGAAACCACCTTGTTTCAGTGAAGTATTATTCTGCTGGAGTTCTTTTCTGGAAAAAAAAGGAGGGGATAAGAGGGGCTGAGGAAGGGGTAGGTAAGGGAATGTTTAGAGGTGTGTAAATGAAAAGGGGAGGAGGCGTTGAAACTGACAGTTCTGTCATTCTTTCAGTGACACAGTTAAAAACAGGATGCCCAACTGAGAGGTGGAGAGAGCATTTCCATTTGTCTGCCAGGTTTTAATTGTCCTAGACAATCAAACAAGTGAGTATTTTGAGCCCTATGTTAATAAATTAATACTGCTAATATGCGCGCGCGCGCACGCACACACACACACACACACACACATGTCCAAGCATGCACTTACACACACACACTTACAAATGCATACACAACTGAAAATCAATCACAAATCACCACTTTCCTTTCAACAGCACAGACCTGAAAAGAACTCACCACAAAAAATCATACCTGGGGTTTAAGATAGGACAACTGGGATGTAGAAGGCTGTTGAAACTGAGCATCTATCCCCAGAAGTTCCCCTTCCGTTTCTTGCTGTGGAGGTGCCACAGCCATGGGGAAATCGTCATCTTCTCCAACCTGCTGCAAAAGGTCTGGCTTCCTTCCATCCATGTCAGGCAGTTCCTCAGGCGTCCAAGATGTAAAATGGTCTATACGCCACAAACAAATCCATTCTCATGATGAACCATGAAAGAAAGATATCAAGCACAACATCTACCACTTTGCACAGGCCAGTAAAGCACAGTCAGATGAAGAGAGAAAAATAACTTGAGAAAGCCTTGGAGTTGGACAATCTCACAGTAGATGACTTCAACTTAAAATCTAGATTAACAGATGCACTGAACAAGGACAAGTCTAATGCTGCTTGTATTGAAAGTGAGGGCAGTTTGTAAGAAACATTAATGCCCCATGATCCATGGATAAAATGCAATCTAAATTCAAGAAATGGCCAGCTATTATCTAGATATACACTGATTCTAAACTGTTGGGACTTTAAAAAAACCTCTAAGTTATACAAGATACTTTTTATACATAATTATATGACAAAAGAGACAAATAATGTCACACAGGTAGTGCAGAATCTCTTCTGGTTGGTTGCCTTACAGTTACAAAGGCTTGAGGCTGATCGTTCTATGTGGACTGCTGATGCTGAGGCTGTAACAACACAAACCTGGGTTTGGCCCAGTATGGGGCAGTCAAAAGCAGGGCATGTCACTGGAACTTTCAGAGGATGAAAAACAAAATAAAATGATAATAAAATAAAGGTTGGGATGGAAGAAGGTTGGGCTGGTGAAGAGATACCTTTTTACTAGTAGTTTTCAAAAACATTCATGCTTTTTTAACGGATTTATCACTCAGCAGTGAATATTCATCCTTAAGTTCATACACACACACACACACACACACACACACACACACACACCACACACACGTATACACACACATGTACACTGACTGTAAACAGACATGTCCGTTGAGTTTAATGAAAATATGTAGAACTGCAAGGATGGAAGAAGAAACATTCGAGGAAAGATATGATAGACATATGTCAGTGGTCTGAAAGTGGGTAGTCATAGAACACATGAAGATATCTGACACAACACTAGTGTACATAAGGTACTTTTTGTGCAACACACACTTTTATCATGAAAGGGACATGGGAGGGAGGAAAGGACATGTGGGCAGTGGTAAAATATGTTAAGGGGGTTGGTGCAAATTCATGGAGCTGCTAATGCTAACATGAAATCTTTCTGTGTGATGTGGAATACCATGGTGTGTCAGTGTGTGTGTGTGTGTGTGTGTGTGTGTGTGTGTGTGTGTGTGTGTGTGTGTGTGTGTGTGTGTGTTTGATGACTGAGTTTGCAGTATGCCTGTGTGGTATGTGTGTTTGTGTGCATGCAACAAGTCTGCTGTGTGTGTGTGTGAATGTGTGTGTGTGTTCGTCTATCTATCTTTATAACTGTATGTTTGTGTGCAAATCTCTATGTGTATGATAAATCGTCCATGTCAAATATATTTTTGAATGTGTGTGTGTGTGTGTGTGTGTGTGTGTGTGTGTATAAATATATATGACTCTGTGCCAAAAGGTGCGCACAGGGAGGGTACCACACTTTGGTGAAAAAATAAAACCTCTTCCAGCCTATTTTCTTTGAATTTCTTTTGGGAGAATACATAAAAGAGTGCATACTTACAGCATACACAATATGAACTTTGAAAGATGTACCTTGTTTGAATAGTTAAAGCCTGAAGTCGTGAAACGCTCAAAATGCCGACATCTCAAACGGACAACCTGAACCAACCCTACTTCAGCAAGCATAGCTGCTAGCAAACAGAGTTGAAACAACTTAAACCACACAAAAATTTTGTGTTAAAAAACATTTGTCTACTACATGTAAAAACCCAGAACACTAAATGTTTAAATTTACTTCGTACTGGGTGCAGATACGAGCCAGATGACACGCGTCATGTGCGTTGTAATATTTCATGCTAAGTTCACTTGCCATTTCCATCGTCTGCTAACAATCAAAATCTTCAGGAAATGACTGCATTTGTTTTTCAAACTACTGCACCACGGGAGAATTATTTCATGTTAATGATATAAATTCTGTTTCCCATTTGATTTGGACAATTTTGCAAGGTTGTCAACATTTTTTGTAATATATGACGCGTGTCATAATGTTCAATAAAATCAATATTGCAAAATTCAGTTGTGTTTTCACATTTGATCTACATCCGGGGGTACTCTCCATCAACCACATAGGACACTCATGGAAGTCGCCATTTGCATTAGCAGACGGGCACGCCCAGTGGAAAGGTATGTGGTAAACTTCTTGTGAACGCTGACACGTGTCATGCTAAATGATGATTGTCATCAATTATGTAGACATTTTCCTCATTTCTACACATGGTAACTAATGTAAAGCCTTAGTTTTCTTGCATAAAGCAGATTCAAATCTTTAGTTGCAAGATTTTTCGAGTGCTGTGATCAGAAACACTTGCTCTGGCAGTTGAATAGTAGCTTTCGTTCGATTACGCAACTGTGTAAGACTGATGTTTGTCATCACTTCAGAAAATGACGTCCGTCATTAAATTTTCTTGACTTAATTGACAAAGATTGATATTTTTTTTTTTCTATGAAGCTGTGATTTATTACTAATCTTGCCTTTATTTTTAATCACCTTATTATGAAAGGTTTCTATAAGTGCATGATAAAAAAAGACAAATTTTATGGAACTTGTCCTCATTTCTTTGAGCTATTAATACAGCTTTTATTAATGGGGGTGGGGGGATTTGTATGCATGTCTGAGCGTGTGGTTTTGGAATGATCAAAGTTTCTCTTTTTTTCCAGACCAGATGGCCAAAGGCATATAAACTGCATATTTCATCAGATGGGGGATCTGAGAAGCATGCTGAGCGACACTGCCGACAGAATACTGACCTCAAAGCCCAAAAAGATGCTGACAGAAGAGCAAGAAACTGAGCAGCTGTTGAAGCCTATAGAAAGCAGCTGAAAGAAGATCCTGACTGCTATGGAGAACTGAAGGAGCAGAACGTGTGCATGTACTAGGTTTGATGGGAGATGGTTTGTGTGTGTGTGTGTGTGTGTGTGTGTGTGTGTGTGTGTGTGTGTGTGTGTGTGTGTGTGTTTTTTTTTTTTTTTCCCATTTCAAATTATTGATTTTAAAGTCCCATCTTGTGGATATTTTGTCATCAAAACATTTGATACTAAATTGAACAACACACAATATTGTTATACCTAGTCTCAGTCTTTATTTTGAAAAGGTATCGCGGTTGGACTCTAGCATTAAAGTTGTAGGGTATTTTTGTTGTATGATCAAAAACTTATATCCAGTTGGATGATGTCAAGATCTACCCACTAAATATGTAAAATGTCTATTACTGTAAAAAAAAAAAAACCAAATAACCATTACCAAAAAAAAAAAAAAAAAAAAGAAAAAAAAAAGAAAGCTGTTACACTATCATGTTTCTCTGTCTTTGCTCTCAAGCTCTATCTTCAGTGCAGGAGTGTGTGCACGTACACATTGCACCATATTACGCCAAGCGAAGTTTGTTTGTGAATATACTTTTCCATGACTGGAGTTGAAAGCTGCAGTTAAAGTTAAGTACCAGTCCAGGGTAAACTTTGCTGTATGTTGATCATTGTTCTTTTGAACATATTTTTGAGATTGATGTAAACCTGACGTTTGTCATATTTTTCATTTTGCTGCAAAAGACAGCAACTGTATGGAAAGTAAACATTTGCATGAAAAAAAATATTTGCTTGCATGTTTGTTCTTTGGATGAGAGCATTTTTCTGTTGTTCTTGAATGGAAATCCTTTGTTCAGTTAAAAGTTCTAAAAATGTTATGACAGACATCAGCGATTACAACAAATGACCCTTGTAATACCTGTATTATTGACTGGTACCAGTATTTTCAGGTTTTGCTCATAAAAAACTTTCTTATTTTCTAGATAATGTGGATTTTTTTTTTTGAGCTTCAATAGAAAAATGCGACAAAAAACAGATGGTTTGTGTTGTAATCGCTGATGTCTGTCATACTTCATGAAATGCAACATGATTTCAATTTACTCGAAAACCAGTCACAATATTGTCTTGCCTTTTCACACATTGATTATTTGGTATGGACCTTTCAAAAATATGCATTCCACTTGTTCATCTGACACCCTTCATTTCACCACCCCTTTGTCCTCTTCTCTTGCACACCTTTGGCACAGAGTCATATATATATATATATATATATATATATATGTGTGTGTGTGAGTGTGTGTGTGTGTGTGTGTGTGTGTGTGTGTGTGTGTGTGTGTGTGTGTGTATGTGTGTGTGTCCACATGCATTCAGATTCATGTATATGTGCGTGTGTGGGTGTTAAGTTCTAAATGAGCTCCGTCAGATACGTGTACAGATCTATATCCTCTCATTGTACTAAAGTTTGACAAAATCAGAATGAACAAGAGCATGTGTCTGCAATACCATCCCACTGGGGATTCTATGTAATGCCATTGCCAGTCTTAGTGGCTGAGGCTTCTTTCCTAGCAAAGCTAAATAAGTTTTTATGCAAAATGGTGTGTTTTTTAAATGATTCCTGTTTGGCTAGGCATTCCCATGTCAACACGTAGTTGTGAACATCAAATGTTCAGGGCAAAGTCTGAAATACAAATAAGGATAAGTAACAGACTGGACTGAGCTAGTCCACTGTCCAAGCTTGACCTAAGGTAGACTATCTAGTTAGACTGATCTTCATAGTATAATGCTCTAAGTACCAATTCATTTCAGCTTCTAGTTCTTTTCACTTGTCTTCAATCTGTACATGCTACATAGGCAAAGTCATTACTTGTGTGATATAATATCCTCTGAGACTGAACCCTGTATCATAGATCAGGTGGTAGTGTGCTGGACTCGTGATCCTGGTGATCCTAGAGTCAAGGATTTAAATCTCTTTTGGGCTGTTTTGGTACAGTGAGACGTTTCCCAGGTGCTAATCTTGGTTCTGATTCAATTTCCAAGAGAAGTTCTTCAGATGAGATTTCAAACCAAGCATTTCATTAAAAAAAAAAAAACAAACTTGCATGCATATCAAATCCCACCTCACCTTTCAAAAGAGCAAGCCAGACTGACTCAGTGAAAATGGACATAATCATAACACATGAAGTTGAACAATAGTGCTGCAGTCTTCAGTATGATAAAGTTAGCTGCCCTGCTTTTTCCTGCAGCAACAGATATGCAGATCACATAGCTTGATCTACACTTCTCCTCCCCTTTGGAATTCCCTACCCTCAGCTGCTCCAACTGAAGTCTTCCCTTCCGCCCTAGATTTCTTTTTCTTTCTTTTAAATTTAAACCCATCGTCTTACTCGAAAATTGTTTAGTTTGGGTTTGCTCTGATAATCCTACCCCCACTCCCCTTCTCCCCTGTCTATTTGCATGCACCCTATATAGTAAGATGAAGCTCTGATCTGTCTGAAACAAAAGTGATGCACAGCTTGATTACTGACTTTATTTAACTTTTTTTTTTTTTTTTTGATTAATTAATTGCCACAACATCACAATGACCATCATGATTATCGTGCCTACCATTGGTCATTCGATTGCATCATTATGAAAAACAAATAAATGCATTCGTTAAAGACGAACACATGTTGTGCAAGTCATATGTCAACGCACACCAGTAATTGCACACAAACGATCTGCAGATTCGAGACATGGATCTTTCTGCCTCTGGTTCTCCTTTGTCCACTAGGACGCCATAATCAGGGTTAAGGTAAAACTTGAATTTGGGCCTACTGTACATTTCAGTTACCCGGAACAATGCGGATTAAATGTAAAATGAAAATGATCAACAAAGAATTATGTTATATTCATACTGGATCGCAGATTTCATTTCTGCCTGAAAATGAAGTCAAATGTGCATTTTCCTTTTTTTTTTTTTTGTTTGTTTGGTTTTTTTTTGTTTGTTATGTCAACAAAAGCCCGCATGAATCAATGGCTTGGATGAAGAGAAAGTGAAGAAACAAGGGAAGAAGCGCGGTAGCGTAATGTTGAAATCAGAGCATGTCGAAAAACGAATGTTGTTTCTCGTCCCCGCCCCTTCATGTGTGTGTGTGTGTGTGTGTGTGTGTGTGTGTGTGTGTGTGTGTGATGATGTTTTTGTCCAAGAATACTGACCGGACCATTTCTTCTTCTTCTTCTTCTTCTTCTTCAGGGAAGCGACAGCAATCAACCAGTTGACTATCCTGTCGCTGTGGAGCAGGTACGAAGCACACACACACACACACACACACACACACACACACACACACACACACACACACACACATTTAACGGCGGCTTCAGTATAAATAGTGGATAAAATTACCCTTTTTTTTCACTGAATATCTTCGTTTTACACCAAAACAAAGTTTAGATCAGCGCGCGCACACACACGCATTCACACGCGCGTGCGCGCGCGCGCGCGCACACGCACACACACCACATAGATAGACAGATAGGCAGATGGATAGATGTAGATATATACAGATAGACAGAAAGATGAGGAGTAGGCCTACACACAATGGTTATACATTAGGCATAAAAACGAGAGAGAGAGAGAGAGAGAGAGAGAGAGAGAGAGAGAGAGAGAGAGAGAGAGAGAGGAGAGAGAGAGAGAGAGAGAGAGAGAGATCTTTGATACTCAGGGATGAAGATTTTAGGCCGAGGCTTTCAACATAACAACACTGTAACGCCATTCCACGATAACGAGCAGACTGTTCATAAAGTTGATAATGACAATATGGTAGGTCATCAAAAAGAAGGAAGGACAAACACACAGACAGAGACACACACACACACACACACACACACACAGAGAGAGAGAGGAGAGAGAGGGAGGGAGGGAGGGTGGTGGGAGGGAGGGAAAGAGATGGTAGGTAGAGGAAGGGAGAGCTAAGGGTAATTCAGGTCCGAATCAAGAATTACAGATTACGCCCAAAACATGATATAATCTTCATTACACCCATTTTTCACAGGAGAGGGGACGAGCAACGTCGCCAGGACTACAGGACTGTAGATCAACGTGGGGAAAACAAAGAGCCTGCGAGTCAACGCCACTCAGGAAGCGCCCATCAACATCGATGGACAGGCCATAGTGGATGTTGACTACTTCACCTACCTGGGCAGCATTGTCAGCAAGACAGGAGGAGCTGATGATGATGTAAAGGCCAGGATCAGCAAGGCGTGCAATGCCTTTGTCACCCTCAGACCAGTGTGGAGGAGGAACGAAAACCTCAGTCTGCACACCAAGCTAAGGCTGTTCAACACCAACGTCAAGTCCGTGTTATTGTACGGTTCGGAGACTTGGAGAAGCACAAAGAGCCTGGACAGCATGTTGCAAGACTTCATCAACACATCAACACCTGTCTGCGCATCAGATGGCCGGAGCGAATCTCCAACGAGGAACTCATGCGCTGGGGACGAAGCAAGACCCAATCACCAAAGAGTATCCAGATGAGGAAGTGGGGATGGGTTGGACACACCCTGCGTAGAGGACAGGCCCACGTCCCGCGCCACGCCTTGGACTGGAACCCACAGGGGAAGGGGAAGAGGGGACGACCAGTCACCACCTGGAGAAGAACTCTACAGGCTGAACTCAAGTACGCTTACACCAACATGACCTGGGTGAAGCCAAGAGAACAGTCCAAGACAGAGCGAGATGGAGATCTGCAGTGTGCGGGCCCTGTGTTCCGATTGGAATGAAGAGGACCAAGTCAAGTAAGTTATACACCTACTTTTCACAGGAGGGGACGAGCAGAGATAGCATAAAAAATTATGAACCCTTTACGGACAGCTAGTGAAACTACTGAGTTCTGTATTTGAAGCAAGCAAACCTAGTTAAACCCCTTCCATATTCGACTGTCTTTTGTGTAGAAAAAAAGCTTACGGCCGAATAAGGTAAACGGGGCTGAACTGGTGCAATTAACTGTCAGACTCGTCAAGCAGTTCTTGAGGAACAGTCCTGGGTGACGTTTCTGAGAAATCGTGGAAATGAAAGCAGATCAGGAAACACGGAGAGAGAGAGAGAGAGAGAGAGAGAGAGAGAGAGAGAGAGAGAGAGAGAGAGAGAGAGAGAGAGTAGTCTTACTTTTGCACTTTTAAGTACATGACTATATTGAGGCTCCCATCCCTCTGAAAGCAGAACGAGCAAGATTGTCATCGCCTGTTCCTCTTCTTGTAGACACGTCTCTCTCTTCGCCATGTTTCGCTTAATCGCTGTTCTGTTCTCCTGACCGAGTTTCCTCGACTACGTAACCACCGTGTTGTCAAATTTCTCAAAGACAATGGTGCAAGTCCAACACACGAACAGAAATGGCATGGACGATGGCAATGACTGCCACGCAGAGGATGCTAGCCACAATATACACAGCTGCAGTCCAGCCCTTGTGGTGCGTTTCAGTGTGGGTTTTCCAGCAGGCATACGACAGAAAAGCTATTAAGGCTGCCACGGTAATACGTGAATTAAAATGAATAGGCCAGATTCGACCAGAGTCACTACTAGTCCCAGGGTCAAACGGTTTATGATCATACAAATCTGTTTGATCATACTGACCACTGCTTGATAAAGTCCCCGTGTAAGACGTGGAAATGTTGTTTCCTGTAGGTTTCCTGAAAGTGTAAAGTCTTATGTCATCTTTCCCATTCTCCGCGCGCGCGCGCACGCACATGTGTGCGTGCGTGCGCGTGCGTGTGTGTGGCTATGTGCTCTCTCTCTCTCTCTCTCTCTCTCTCCCAACCCCACCCCACATCATAAAGTGGCTAGAAACTAACTGCTAATAAGTATATCAATAGAACACCTACTATAACTCATTTGTGGAAAAGAATTTACACACACACACACACACACACACACACACACACACACACACACACACACACACACACACACACACACACACACACACACACACACACACACACACACACACTATCAACTCGTAGGAATCTAGCACCTCCTTAACCTCCATTCACGCAAGTAGCCTACGTGTTTCCAAGCACATGTTCGGTAAAGTATGGATTAAGTGCGTCTAGGCCCGGAGATCCAGTAGTGTGAATGCACTGAAACCGTTCCTGAGCCCGCACAAACGAACACTCAGTATGCATAGGCCTGTAGAGAAAAAAACAACAACAATAAAAAAGACTCAAGGGCTCCGGCGGTTAACTTTATATTCCTCCGTTTAGTCACAGACTCAGAAAAAAATAATAAATAAATAAATAAACATACAAAACAAAACAAAAAATAGAGGCCCACAACAATGAACATGATATAATAGAAAAAGTACTCTAAACGATCACAGATTCTATGTTAATTTCTGTAGGATAAAAAACAAGATAGAGGCCCACAACAATGAACATGATTATAATAGAAAAAGTACTCTAAACGATCACAGATTCTATGTTAATTTCTGCAGGATCTTCACCAGTTAGATGTTTCATTTGCACGAATTGAGTTGTCCGAATCCAGCTTTTTCCAGCTGGGGTCCCTCGGTCGACCAGTTAACGTTCAGCGTATATCAGCCTTTAAAACAACAACAACAACAACAACAACAAAACCCAAAACAAACACAAGAACAAAAAAAAAAAAAAACATCGTGTGTTGTAAAAAAAGAACTACAAATGGACTTGAAATACTAATATTATTTCCTAAATGTTCCTGTCCCCATGAAATACTGATAATATGTACGTTTGAATGTTTCTACTGTAAGGAAACTGTTCTCCTTCTTTCTTTCTTTCTTTTTTTTCTTATCAAAACTTTATTTGGAACAGTAACGTAACGTGATTTGTAACTTGCTTTCGATTGGCATCCCCTTCCTCATCCTTCCACCCTCCCCCTCCCCTCCTCTAGACTCGCCCCTCTCGTACAAACATTACGCGATATATTTATCTCTTCAATGTATCATATTCATTGTTACATCATTCACGGTTTTTTTTTCTTTTAATTCAAAACGCTGTTCTCTCTCTCTCTCTCTCTCTCTCTCTCTCTCTCTCTCTCTCTCTCTCTCTCTCTCATATAATGTTACAGTTGTTCCTATGGCATGCAATATTGCAGACCATATCAAGCATAAGTATTGCGAGGGGAAAATGGGGCATTTTAGTGCTTATCTGTTATCTTTGTAAATACAGCAGAGAACACAAGATGGGCTATTTAATAAATGGAACGAACAATCGACAGAGAATATTAATAGGGGGGGGGGGGGGGGGGGGGGGGGGGGGGGGGGGGGGGGGGGGCGAGAC
>JADBJO010001705.1:162500-190000 GCA_016801955.1 Conus betulinus | reverse complement strand
AGCCCTTTGAAAATTTGGAAGAGGAGAGTCTTTGTCTTTGTGAAAGACATATATCGCCAGAGGATATCTACCACATCTTGCTAGAGTTCAAGAAGGCAAGTGACTGGGTGGAGGCGCAATGGGCCACAGTGAAGTAATTTGACTTTGGGCAAAAGCCAGTCATCACCATCCTGCAACCGAACTCCAAATTGATTTATTAGTGCAGTGCTGATACTAGATGTTACTGGAGAGTGGTCTGGTGTTTCAGTTGGAGTTTGTCAGGGCTGCCTAATCTCTCCAACACTTTTTAAACATATCCCTGGAATTGGAACGCATCATGACTAATGGACTTGAAGATCATTTCAGTATAGTCAGCATTAGAGGAAGAACCTAAAGAAACATTGATTCACAGATTAGTATCAATGGCCTGGCAGGCAGTAAATAAATCTTGCTACGCTTGTTCAAAACCTGAATGAAGTTTTGAAAAGTAAAACATATATAGCATGGAAATCAGAACCCAAAAGATCAAGCTAATATCTGGTCAACACATCACCATCGTGATCAGTACTGATATAAATTTAAGTATCCATGGACAGAAGCTGCTTAACAGTACTTACCTGGGATGCAGTATTACCTTTTTTTTTTTTTACATTAGCAGTGAGGATGCAAACCAAAAAAGCCTTTCAAAGACAGCAAAGACAATATCATCAGTGTCCAAACTGAAGCTTAAATGGAAGGACATTAACAGCTTCATGAAACATAAGGTCAGGCTTCTGCATGTGCTGCTATATTTCATCTACTTGTTTGCGTACAAAGAGTGAAGCCCCACAGCAGAAATGGAAAGAAAATCCATTGAAATGAGGTGTTAACAATTAACAGCAATGAACAAGTATGTCGGGAGGGGAACCAATGTTACATTACCGCATGGTAATTGTTACTCTGTATTCATGTGCTGAGGTCAGCCGGCTGGGCTATAACTATAAGTAACATTACCTTATCTCATGTGCTGAGGTCGCAACCTTACTGTAAAGGGACACTGTGTATCGTCGTAACAGAATCTACCTGAAGAAAGCACCTGAGACGCATCTTCACCTGAGCTGCCAGAGACAGTTGTTCCAACTGCACAGCCTAACTCTCAACTCGCTTTACAGACTGAATGTCTTTCGCCACCTTCTCTACTCCAATTCGAGGCAACAGACTAGGAACTCCAGTAACGCCTGTTCCAATCACCCATGGCTGACGTGTACTCGGCCCAGCCTAGTGAAGAATCCACCAAACCTGAGAAGTTCAAGCTCAAAGATTCCTGTCCGAATGACACGTTATGGCTGTGAAATCAAGACCAGGCGCTTGGCTGATTTTGTGTACAGTTGACACTCGCACTGACAGATACTGTACATGAAGAATGAATTGTCACTTGAATTTATTATTGAATTGAACAGTAATTAAATAGTCAGTCCTAGTTCATTTTGCTTTTCTTTCTTTAAAACAAAAAGGGTATGTTACATTAATACATGATAATTGTTATTCTGTATTCATGCGCTGAGGTTGCAGCCTTATTGTAAACTAAAAGGGACACTTCTCTTCCCCTTCTTCCCATAACGGCTTTGCCAGCAACAGTAAAGCTCTCCAGACTCGGTCTTTATTTCTTCCATCTTCTTGTATTGTATGTGTGAGAATAAAACACCCAAGAAACCCGATGGACTGGCAACATTACATAATGGGCAGAGAAAAAAGTTGTAAAGACATAAGCCTTGGCACAGTATTATAGAACTGTGGGAACCTACTTAATTGTTCTTCAGTGTGGTGTTCCAATGCCACCCCACTGAGTTAAAGGAGAAGAAAAAAAGAGGCAGATCTGCATTACCTGTGTGTTTATAAATACAGATAGCTGACTTGAAAGAAGAAAATACTTAAACCATGTTGACAACCAAAAAAAAAAAGTGCAGTTGTGAAGGGCTTTGCTGTTGTTGTTTTTAATTATTATAGGTCCAGAGTTCTCATGTCTGTTAATGTCAGGTACATTAAGCTTTCTACTAATTCTAGGTCCCAGAGCCAGCTAATGATCAGCCTCAAGATAATTACATGATCTTGTCTTCTTCCTTTTTAACCACAGATAATGGTATGACCTCAGTTTAATTACATGATTCTGCCCCACAGTCAGTCAGTTCATTGTTCATGCTCACCCACTGTTCAGGAAAAATCTGAATGCAATAAATGTAGAATAGGTTAGAAAACGAAGTACTTCATATGTGATGCAAAGCAACAACATTGATGAAATTAAAAAAAAACACAAAAAACAACATCTGCAATATTTCAAATTTGTTCAGATGCAAAATTTGCAAGGGCAAAAAATGAATCGCATGAATCCCTTCGTCCAGTTTTGATCTCATACACTCTCTGTCATGTCCATAGATACAATGAGTGATTGAGACACAATATACATTTGATGATATTGATAATGAACAAAATTAAAGCTGTAGCAGACCATGAACATTGAAAAGAAGAATATTGTCAGTGAAAGGTGCTTGTAAGTATTTTCACTATTGACAGCTGTTCAATTTTTTTTTTTTTTTTTAAAACCAAACTTCACATGACTGTCAACATTTTTTTAGGTGACAAATTAGTGTATGCTTCATGGACAGAGTAAGATTTGTGAAAATTGTAGCACAGCTTCTTTTTCTTTCTGTACAGTGTCCACAATGATTAAGTTGATTATTCTGACACTTTTGCATGTATAAACGTTTTTTTTTATCCTGCCATTAAGGCAGCCATGCTCCAACTTCGGGGAAGGTGCATGCTATGTGTAACATATCATCCGTACCAACAGCCAAACTGACGGTCTCTTCCGAAAGTTGGTGATGGAATTTTACTTGTGTACAAGATGTTATGCGTGTGTTCACACATGGAAGCTTGGTTATAGTCTCTAAGGACTGTATGGGAAATGGAGTTTGAACCAATGTTAACTGCGAGGGAAAAATCCCTCTGTACCGAAATGGCCCGGTGCAGATTCGAACCCGCAACCCCAAGATTACGAGTCTGGTGCTCTACCAACTGAACTATTCTGGCTTCCCTAACGAGCATAAGAATGTTAGAACTAAGAATTTAGAGTTGATTAAGAAAAAAAAACCAATTGCACGTAGATGGAAGTTTTTCAATTGATTTCCAAATAGTTGTGACTAGAATTGTGTCTTCAAACAAGTCATCTGCACAAGTCTCCAGAGGGAATTCAGATTCAGGCCCAGAAGATTCATGACTAAATAGACGATTGTATAATTTGACTCTGGATTCTTTTGGCTGTGCACTGGTTTTGCTGTGCAATTTTCCTTTGATTTGTGAAAAGAGAAGACTAATGAGGACTAACATAGATCTTTAGAGGATAGTTAACTGATTCATTCATTTCTGTCCCCTTTACTTGATAATTTGCTTTAGCAATGAATAAGCTGATGAAGCTTATTAGATGTAGTTAAGACTGAAAATGACGAGAAATTCGAATTTCATTCTTGTTCTTGTGTTTCAGGAACTGCAAGACTTAGGCCGTGACCCGCCTGCCCAGTGTTCAGCAGGACCTGTTGGCGATGACTGTAAATTTTTTAGCTTTTGTAGAATTGCTGTTGTTGTACATATGTGTATGTGCAGGCAAGATTGAACCAATACACAAAGAGAAATTATTTTGAAAGCATATCAGTTATTCATTAATTTACCTTCACATACATGCTCAGGGGTGCACGTTTTCTGGAAGAAATCTGGGACAGAAAAAAGTTTTTATTGTCAGTGGATCGATTGGATTATGTTTGGATATCTTGAGGATCGGCAAGATTTGTTGGGAAACTTTCCAGTTCTTAAACACTTGGGCATTAGCAATGTTCGGTTTGGTGTTCATCGTCCTTATTACTGGCAGAGTGGGGAGATGGTGTGTGTAGATGATAACTGCAGAATAGGAGGAATGCGTGCATGAGGTGTTGTAGGTTAACTGGTAATGTAACGGCTCTCATAACATGTATCCAATGTTTCTGTTTGTTTTACCTTTTATTATTTGTACGTCAGTAGGAGGTGGGGAGGGAGGTGCAACCCCAGCCCCATATTTAATTGCCAACCCTTCCCTTTTGTTTGAATTTTACTAATTTAACAATTATGTAATAAAAGAAAAAAGAAACAGACTGTCAGAATTTGTTTGAATATGTGGGACTTGGGGGGGGGGGGGGGGGGGGGGTATTTTACAGTGGGGATGATAAAGTATTGCGGAAGAAAGACAAAAGGCTGTGTGGATGTTGATTAGATGGTTTGTTTTTGTTTTGTTTATTTTGTTGGGGAGGAGGGACGGGTTTGTTGTTTGTGTTTGTTTTTTTTTTTCATATTTTTCTATTACCATTTTTAAAGTTTTTATTTCACCAGACAGAAAACTTGGCAAGACAGGAATTTGTGTTCAAAGTTGATTCCATTCAACTAATATCAAGCATTCTTTTTCTTGTTTGAAGCTTTTTTTTTCATACTCCACTTTTGCTGTGTTAAAGGTCATATACTTTTGTCTACATGTTTGTCATTTTTATCTATGTGTGTTTCAGTATTCCACTGGCAAGCCACAATAATGGGTCCGGTGAGTTGAAAGATTGCCCCATTTTCATTTTGTAAAAATGATGGGATATATATATATATAACTCAATTACGGTGTTACAAACTGTATAGTAGTGTTTCTAGGTAGACAGTATTGTAGGAAGAAGTTACTACATGCATTAGATGATTAGGGTTCTGATCTCAGGTGGATTTTTGGCAACCCCAAGTGTGAAATGATGCAGATCAGTCATCTAATCAAAATAAATGGAACACTGTAACTTGAAAATGAAAATGGCAATTGAAAATAAGATTGCCCGGTTAACAGATACCATTTCATGTATTAAGGGGTGATTTTTTTTTTTTTTAATGTGTAACATATGCTGATAAATTACAAAAAATTGTGTGTTCCTTTGGTTAGCAATACTTTAAAATCTTAACCTGAACTCAAGTACGCAACTTGTGTCAGATTTTATTGAATTAGTTGTTCACAAGGAATGCCATGTTTGTTGAAGTATGAATAGTAGTCTGTATATTATTTCAGCTTCACAGACTACAGGATTAATTAAAGTAAAACAGGAAGGAAAGATTGTGACATGAAAAGAATAAAATCATTCATATTACAGTTTTGACACTAATGAGTACAGAATGAGACAGACTTTGTTTTATCATATGTGACCATTTGTGCAATTGTAATGGAAACTTGAAATAAAAAAAAAAGGAAAAATCATAACCTAGTTTTTTTTTTTTTTTTCCTGTCGGCCATCTTATAATCTGAAAAATTTCAAATGCCCAGTGTTTATCATCACATAGAACTGCAGTTCTGTTTTGTATGAAATTTAAAAGGATGCATTGATATATATGCAATCAGACGGTCCATGAAACGCATAAATTTCTGCCCTCTGACAAGTTTTTTTGGGTCATAATCGCATCATGAATGCCATCAAATGTGAAAAGTAGTTATTGCCAAAACCAGTCATTTTTGGCATGTTAGCCAAGCTTGCACCTCATTGTTCAGAAAACAAAGAGCGTGAAACATTGCATCCCTTTGCTTTCAGTGCCATACTCTTGTTTTAGATAGTGATATGAAATATTGTTATAGCAGAACAGACTGACAAGTTTGTCAAAGAATGTCAACAAGAAAGCTTTTTCATGATGGTTGACATGGTCAGAAATTTGCTCACATGATGGGGAGGTTTTGGAAGAGATCAAGAGAGTGAAGTGGTCAAGTTAAAACTACTCTTTACTACGCGATTTCAGTTTCATGGGAAGCTACATCATATTTTCTATGCCGTCTATCCAAAGTTTAGTCCTCACTGCCAAGATCATGTACAAACTCAGGTGTCATTTGATCACTTGATCAATTCAAACCAAACTTCAGCCTTGTCCTTTGGAACTTTAAGAGGGAGAAAGGGATCAGATGAAAAAATTGTGCTACTGTTATTAAAAGAAATATGTAGGGTGCACAGGTAGTAATGGAACACACTGTCAGAGCATTTAACGCTTCCTTATACAATTGTTTTTTTCACATGGCATCAGTTTTATTCATTGTATGACTTACTTTGAGTTTGAGTAGTAGGAATGGAAAAAACTTTTTATTTCTTTTCCCATGATGTGACCTACACTACTCTTGACTTGTCAGTTAAGTGGCAATGACTGGTATTATTTGTACATGACAGAAATCTTCTAGTACTTTGACAGTTATTCGACAGTGCTTAAAATTGTTAGTGGCGAAGATTGCTACTTTTATGCACGATATAGTTACTGTTTGATTTGGACTTATGTGTAAATTTAAGTGTACACACAATACACATGGGTACGCATGCACATATGCGCGCACACGCATGCACACACACACACAGACACAGACAGAGACACAGACACACAGACACAGACAGACGCAGACACACACACACACACACACACACACACACACACACACACACACACACACACACACACACACACACAGAGCTGGCAATCAGGGTTGAAGAAGCTGTATGAGCTATCAGTTGTTAATAATGCAGTGGGGCCGGGCCTGTATTGTCCCTGGACCCCTATCTTTGGCATGAGGACTGTTAAATTTCTGGGAACAGGGTCCTAAGGATAGTCGTACACAAAGAAGATTGGGGACACTTGATTTTTCATTGCCATGGGATTTGGGAAATGGTTTTCACAAATGTTAGATGTTTGTTATGGTTACTCATTAAAATAAGGCTGATTTAACTAATTGTGATAAATGAACAAAAAAAAATTTTTTCTGGTATGCAAATGGAAGTAGAATTTTGTTAGTTTGTGGGGAAAAAATATATTGTAACTGGAATTAAAAGAAACAATGCATTCAAAATGTTTTGTTTTTTAAGGTTACCTGAGAACATTTCCAGCATACATCTATCCCATTTTTACCTGACAAGAAGTATGCACCTTTTGCATACTTTTTTTGTTACCCTGGGATATAGAGCAGAATATAATGCCCTAATATTCTTTTTTCTTTATTTTGTATTAGAGAGTAAATATTTGCCACAAGAAATGTGGTCGATACAGATAAATAGAATTTCATCCATCTTTCAAGAATGGCTTATTATGGGAAAAAAGGGACATTTTTACAACAAAGCAGGGTAGAATCTTGATTCTGAGAATTAAAGGAAAAGTTGTAACAGTTACTTGCTTCCTGCCCACCATCCGTAATTCATTTGCATTGGTATTGAGTAATGTAGTACTTCTCTTTCTTTTTTTTCTTTTTTTGATTATTTTGTTTTTTTTCTTCCAGCCTGACAGCCCATATCAAGGTGGTGTGTTCTTCTTAACAATACAATTTCCAACAGACTACCCCTTTAAACCACCAAAAGTAAGTATAACTTATAACATACTTTCTCTGTTTTGTTTCTTTTTTCTCCCATTTTACCTGTTATGAACTTTCTACATTAAAAGTGAAGTGAAATGAACCGAAACTGTTAGATTTTCAAGAACACGAAACAATAATATGTTGAGTAGAATTTATTTTGTTATATTAGTACACCATGATGGATTTTAATGAAATATGTAAGCTGAACCCATAGTCAAGTTGAACTGTATAAATCAACTGCAACAATAAGCTGAACTCTGTAATTCTAAAACTGTGTTTGCGCGTCATATACAGTGCCATGTTGATTTTTCCATGCTGTACCAGTTGGACAGCTCTGCTTAGCCGAATTTTCACAGCTAAAGCAGCAGTAAGATGCCCTCTTGCTGTCTTCCAGCTCTTGTCAGGTGGGTGCGAGGTTGCGCGCCTTTCTCTCATTTAATGGCAGACTTATGCTGTTGACTCCATGGAGGTTTATGCTGAGTCTCTCAGCAACGTATTTTGTTTTTCTTTTGTGGTTTTGCAAACCTCCTTGAATTCTTTTCTAGTGGTTTCAGGACTGATCCTCTGCTATTTGACTGCTGCTTAATGATCAGTCTTTCCCTTTTCTTTTTGTTTCCTTGCTTGCCTCTCAATCTCATATGTCCCTTTGCATTCAGCTGGGCTGAAGCATAAGCATATGATCTCTCTCTTCTCTCTCTCTCTCTCTCTCTCTCTCTCTCTCTCTCTATGCAGCCCACTGTTCATCCATAAGTTCAGGTCCAGCCAAGGAGGTCTGGTCAAGTGTTGAACCAGTCATACCCATAAGAACCCTGGGTTTGGATGCTAAACTTAAGACACCATGACCATAGGGATGAGTGTGGAAATGGTTCGGGGTTTTTAGTCAGAGAGAGATTCAACTTCTGGCATGAACCATCATACCCAAGCCCTTCATGATCAGTAGGCCTAAGGGAGGGGGAGTTGCAGGAAGGATGGTACAGTCCTTACTGGGCACCATAGTAGCATTTATAAGTTGTCAGTAGAGAAGTACTGGCTTCGCAACCCCCAGCCTTGTTCCTTGCAATCAGACAAGGCCCCTTCCACCACCCATCCTACTTCTGCCATCCCTGTCAGAGATGAGAATCAGGGTAGGCTCTCTGTCAATGTTGCACTTATTTACCTCCCTCCCCTCCCTTCCCCCACTTCCCTGGGTTGTTATCATATTGCCTGCCAATCATGGTGTGTCTGAAACCTGGTGTAGCAACACGATGACCTGATCTGGGATGGGAACCATGTCATTGCTTCTCTGATCGTGAGTTTACACAGCCAGCCATCCCGGCTTTGTTGTAAAACCCACAGTCAGCTGAAGACTCAACTAGTATTTCAGTATTGATGTCTGACCACAGGTGCCCAGTGTATCCTGATCGGGTTCCGCTCCATTGTATACCTCTCCTTTGGTTAACATTTGCTTCTCCACATTCTCAGAAAGAGTGCTCCTCAGTGAAATAGGAGTTTTGCACCAAGGTGCCCCCATGTCCTGGAATGTATGCTGGTGTTAGATTTCACTTTGCAATTATCCTTACAATATGTGATAGGAGGAGCATGGCTGTTCCTGGATCTCAACCAGGCTTTTCATCATCTCCAGTATCAACTTGCTTGCCCCTCTCAGTAGCGACAAAGCTTCTTTTATTCCTGGCACTCCCTCAGGCCCTAGCATTCAGGATCTGCCTCTCATGGTGCATGACCCCAAACTAGGGATTGTTTTGACCTTTTTTCACGGGATCTCTCCCCCTCCCCCTCCCAACTCCTTTATCAGTAACTTGAAACCCCGCCCCCCTCCCCACGACCATCACCACCACTACCTCGACTCAGAAGATATCCTGCAGGCCTGCCTAGTTTGACTTTCTCCAGTGTGATGAGTGGCGTTCCTCAGTGCAGACACATGGGTCTCACCCCACCCTATAGAGCCTAAAGGTGGGTCTTGCACTAACATCCACATGCAGAATAGCCCAGAAGCAGGCCCATCCAGCGTTGGTTGTTGTCCATGTGTCCAGTCCCAGCTCAGGATTCCACCTCTGTCGAGTGTCTTACCCAGGTCCACGTGTACAGACCCACTGAAAGCCAGGTCTGCTCTTCTGAACCTGTCCTGACGGATGTATAGCTCTTTGTCCCCAATGCAGATGCATGGCTCTTACCTCACACCCCTGGAAGCCATAGGGTAGATTGGAACCCAGCAGCTGCATGCAGATAGATCACAATCCTGTCTGGCTTCAGGTGCTGCCCAAATGTCCAGTCCTAGCTCAGGATGTTGCCTCAGTATGGGGCCATCCCCTGGCCCATGTGCGTAGAGCCACTGAAGATCTCCCTTGTTTCCTACCCCTCCTCCCCCCTTGCCCCCTCCCTCCTGCCTGTTAGGCTAAATGTGCTTATCTGACAAATTCATAGGCCTGCTTATACTTCATGGGATACTTTTGTTTACTGATAAGAGGAGGAGGAAATGGAGATGACTTCACTTTCCTGCTAGATACGAAAGACTTTTGAGTGAGGTGTCTTATTACTGTGTTAGTCACAAAAACTTTGACCTAAGAGAGCTTTCCAGCATCTGTAACTTGCATGAGTTAAACTAATTTAATTATATTTAGCCAAAAGAGAAGTATGAATGAGGAAAGGAAGGTTTCCAGACCGGTGTAGACTTGCTCTGTCTCTCTTGATTCGTTCATATTGGTGTCGTGATAAACTTTGAGAAGTCTGACAGATACCAGTAGTGTTTTATCTGATTATGAATTTTTAAATTTTTTGTCTTATGGATGTTGTTATATGATGAAAGAGGGCATACATTAATTGAAATTGGATGAGTAGCTCAAAAGATATTTTAATAACTTGAAGTGAGAATTGATTATTCATCCAGGTTTCTGTCTTTTTTTTTTTATGTGGTCTGCAACTGTTTGTCCATTGATGCAAGTTTGTGTGTATGCAAACTTGTGTGTGTAAATGCAACACATTACTCTTTCAGTGTTTTGAGCATGTTTGAAGCGTTCCAAAAGGTTGCTGAAGTAGTATATTGTAACCATTGTTGTGATATTAAATAAAAATAATAACCATTGTTATTATATCAAATAGTGTGGTATTTTGCTTCTACTGAGTGAACGGAGTACCTTTTTCAGTCGCAAGAAAAAAATCTAGAAAGGATATTTTGCAAAATTAGATATACATGTGTTTCAACATGTCAGTTCAACATAATGACCATGATGCCATCTGACACAGCATTGTAATGCTGAGACCCTCCCAAATTGCCAAGTGATTGCCAAATTTTTGTCAAATATTTGTTATTGGGATAATTGGTCAATTGTAAAGTGAATATATGTAAAAATTTTTTCTTTTTTTTTTAAATTCGATATTTGATGAGTAATTTAAATCTGAGAAAGAGTATTATTCATCAGTTTTAATTCTTTAAGAGAATCTCTGTCAAATCCATTTATTCACGAAATCAGTTCAAGTTTGGTCATGTAGTCTTTCAGAAGTCTTGGTGGAGGTGAAATAAAACTTGCATTATCATATTGGTTTTTTATTACTGCTGTGTAAAAAAGAATTAGATCAGATAGTTGTTGAATGAACACACTCTGCAGTCTTGATCAGTAAAATTGTTTAGAAATGAAAGTAACCAAACAAAATTTAAAAAAAAAAATTAAAATACTGTTTCTGCAGAGTTTGAAAATGTAGTCAAATCTCTTGCAGTTGGATTACATATCAAGAAGTAAGTCCATAGTATTCATACCGATTAGGTGGTTCATAGTTATCGAGCATGATGAAAAAAAAAAAATTATATCTGAATCAGCAGAGCAACCTCAAGTGTAATTTCTTGAAATGTCCTTGAACTACTGATTTTTAGAAAGATAAAATAAATATAACACCAAACTCGGCTTTGGAGACAGGAATTAAAGAGCAGGTCTGCCTGTGTCTTATGATTTACTGATGGATTTTTATAGCAACACAGACTTGCTGGTAAAATCCCTGTAGGCATACATACACACCTGCACACAAAATCTTGAACATGCATAATTAGTCCTTTGTCTGGAAGTCATGTCAGAAACAAAGTTTTTTGAAATTTTTGTCTCGTATTTCTTTTTTTTTTTGGGGGTGGGGGTGGGGGGTGGGGTGGGGTATTAGATCGGGAATGGGATACGAAGAACGTGGTGATTTTTTGGTGTTATTTTTTAACAAGTACATGGAGAATGACCACCTATGGGTGACTGTTTTTGCAGGTTTCGTTTACAAACAAAAATCTACCATCCAAATATCAACAGCAATGGCAGCATCTGTCTGGACATCTTGAGGTCTCAGTGGTCACCAGCTCTCACGATCTCTAAAGGTGTGCCATAGTGAATTTGATATGCGACCCATCACTATTAAACTAAAGGGTGCAGTCCGTGTCAGTTGGCCCATTTGAGATTTTAATGTGAATTACAAGGTAAAGACGTTGTTAGACCTAAAAACCATGACAAAGTTTCATCAGTACAAAGCTAGGGATTTCTTAAGTTTGTTTTTTGATGATTGGCAATACTGAGAAATCTTGGTTCGGAAACTTTTCTAACTATATTTACTCAGAACATCCATTTTAAAATCTGAAGCTGTGAGACATGAAGTTGATAGATGGGGAAGATATTCAGGAAAGGTAAGATTTATGAAGAGCAATTTATTTCACTGAACACTGATTCACTGAGCGTATAGTGTGAAAGCACCTGGACAAACCTTGTATCATGATGGTTTTACAAAATATTTTAAGGATCATGCCATTACCAGATCCTCATTATTTACTTCACTTGTGGTTTTTCCAGTATGATTACCATTGTGTGAATTGTTAATGTAAACATTCCAAGAGGGAGAGAAGAAATTTGCTTCTTATCTGTACAGTAAATGACATATTATGTCAAATGAGATGCTGGTCACATACATGGTAACTGCCAATTCAGGAACTCACCTTGATTCAGAGACACATGTGAAGTAGGTTTGTCCTTGCATGAAATTATGAACATCATTGTTTATCAAATTTTGGAAGTAATGATCAGATAGACATTCATTCTTGCATGGAATTACTAACATCAGTATTTATTAACTTTTAAAAGTAATGTTCTCATAGACTTGAAATGTATTTTGAAAAAGTTAAAGGTTTTGTGTTTGCAAATCTAAATCAAGGCACTTTCAGTTTTGGAGCTTTGGGTTCAGCATATTTCTCAAGCTTCTGTCTGAGACCATATTTAGGGTCAGATGGACGTAATTTTTTACCTGGTGGTGAAACAAGGAAAAAATCAGTGTATTGATAACCACATACTTCGACCGGAACAAAAAAAACATTTTTCATGATCAGAACTTGTTACACTGCATGAACTGGAACGGGGGGGGAGGGAATGTGAAAAAGAAAAGGGTAATGGGTGTTTGGCATATTTCTCAAGCTCTGTTTCTGTAATGTATGTGCAGTGTATGCAAACCATGTGGAAGTCCATGAGGAACAAATGCAATGGGAGGTAATTTTGTGTATGCAGTGGAAGTCCATAGCAATGCAATGTCCATCTCTCCTCCTTGCTGACAGACCCCAATGCAGATGACCCACTGGTGCCAGAGATAGCCCGAATATACAAAACAGACAGAACGAAATTCAATGAACAAGGCAAGGAGTGGACCAAGAAATACGCCATGTGACAACACTTTGTCTTCTCAACTCTGCGGCAGTGAGACGATGACTTAGTGGAATGTCTTAGCCCCTTTCTCTTGATGGAAGACACTTTTTTTTTTTTTTTTTTTTTTTTTTTTTTTTAGTTCATGGTGATCTGGAAGAAAGGACTGACAGGGTGGGAGAGGAGTAAGTGTGTGTATATCATTGTGTGGCTGGATCTGTGTATGTGCGCAGCTGATGTAAAGAGCCTCTCTTCCCGTCAGGTTCTCAAACAATTTTCCACTCTTTCAACTTTTTCGAGGGTAAGGTGGAGATATACATATTTTTGTTTCATTACGCTGCATGTAAAGAGCCTCTTATGAAGTCAGGCTGTCATTTTTCCACCTTTTCAACTTCTCTAGGGTTATGTGGAGATGTGGGTTTTTTTTTTTTTTGTTTTATATGCTGCTATCAATAGTAAACTTTTTTTTTCATCCCAGTTCATCGGTGCTTTTGTGAAAGTGAAATTTAACTTATATTTTGGAATTGCTGCATAGTCTGTAGGCAATGACAGATTCATCCTTGTGTTAACTGTCTTACCCTATCAGGTTTTTTTTTTTTTTTTTTACGAAAGTTTCAGATCTTGTTCATATTATGGCCATATTTCATTTTCAGTCAAAACATGAGTATGTGTTTCTTGTAAATTATAAGCAATCTATAAAATGTGTGTCCAAACATGTTTTTAGACTTGAAAATTTTGCACTCCTTTGAAAAAGTGTCATCAGTTCTATTATACTACAGCAACAGAAGTGTCTTCTGTTTCATGAGTAAAAGAGATGTTTGGTTTGTGAGAGAGTGTCAGCTTCATTTACTGACAGGTGTGTGATGCGTTGCAAAAGCCTTCACTGATCTGGATTCCATTTTAAATCGGGACCTGTATAAGCTTTTGCACCAAATACTAGTGAATCACAGTATGTAACTTATATTGAACATAACTGTTGCGGGGAAAAAAATCCTCAGCCTTTATTTCGAGGATTGACTGCCAGAACCCAGTATCTCATATATATATATATATATATAAAAGAGAGGTACTGGGTTCTGGCAGTGGAGCAGAAATGAAATTACAGAAGAGAGGCAAAGTGAACCTGCTTTTGGTATCCAGTGGAGCGTTGCTTCCAGTTTTCCCGGGAATTCCCCCACAATGTAGGACTGTGCTGCTCCTCCCTGTCACAACATTGCCATGCACTCTGAAATAAGACCTTTACTTTTGGACAGACCTCCTCACTTCTCTTCCTCCTGTTTCCTTTTTTTCTGTGAGCTTGCTTCAGGCTCCATTAGGACTTGGTCTTTTTTTTTTTTTTTTTTCATGTTTTCTTCTTCCCCTTGTCTTTTTCTGTCTCTTATCTCGCATAAGCCTACACATACACTCCCCTCTTTCTCTCTCGCATAAGCCTACACATACACTCCTCTCTTTCTCTCTGTGTCTCTTATCTCACACAAGCCCACACATACACTCCTCATGTGCGCTCACACAAACACACATTCGCCTGTTTGTGCGACTGGAAGATAAACTGGCTTTTTTTTTTTTTTTTAGTAATTCCATATTCATTACTCAAAAGGCAATTGAAATTACTTTCTAATCATGTTTACATAACCATTTTAACAACAGTCTAGAATTAAAAGTTGAGTCCGTGAATCTTTTATTTTTGTTTTGTTTTCTTTTGTAATTAAAGGATAGCATTTCCAGAAAAGTAATCTTGTGTTTTGCGTGGCAAGAGAGGTAGATGGAAAAATAAAATTTCAGAAACCTTTCACCTTCTGGGGGTTTGAGTCACAAGGCTTGCTGCTCCTTGACCCTTTCAAGACAGTTATGCAGTCCTCTGGACCCCAGCACATTTTTTCTTTAAACCCCTTCTTGCCATGGATTACTGCATGTAAAAAAGAAACGCTTTTTTCTGTGTTCATTGCCCATGCATCATAGTTATACTTTGGGGTTGAGTGGTATATAAGTGGAAATACGGAAAGCTACAATTTACTTTATTCTTGAATAGCACTTATTATTTACTTGGTGTGATAATGATTTATTTGCAGATGTGTTCTTTTTTGTTTTCAGCATCCAAACTACTTTTGTCAAAACATTTTTGAGTGAGGTTGCAATGATTTGAGTAATAAAGTCCTCATAAACTACTTGTGTTTGTTTCTTTGTTCTTCATATTGAGGTCTTTTGCACTGGAAGTGATATTAGAGAAATGAAGTCAGTTGTGTGTTTTCCGTTTGTTGGCATGTGCCACATTATGAATGAGAATGTCATATACCTTTTATGTGTGCACTAAAATGTGTGGTGGAGATATCATTTACCTTGTATGTGTGCACTTGAATAAGTGTGTGTGTGTGTGTGTGTATTGGAGAATATCGTATACCTTGTATGTGTGCGCTTGAGGGAGGAAGAGTGGGGTTGGACCCATGGGGGCGGGAAAGGAGGGAGGGGGCAGGTGGGGAAGGAGTGTGACATATTACTGCATTTGAATTAAAAACCAAAATGAACATTAAGCAGAGCAAAAGATGAGGGATTTTCAAGCTGGATTAAAGTTGATCTGCATATGAAACAAGAGGGAGAACAATCATGAAAGTATTGACACCAAAAGAATGAAGATATCAGCTGAAAAAGAGTTGCTGTACTGCAAATCTGCAATTAGAAGACGAGGGATTATATGTCATTTCACCCATTATTTTTGTTTGTCTTCCTGTAAATATCGGTATTTTAGTTTGTCTTCCTGTAAATATGAGTGTACCTATACATAAACATGTGCATGTGCAATGGTTATTTTACATCCTGGTATTTGTTTGAGATGTTTGTACAGACACTGTACATACAGGTGTACGAAACAGGTGCACTGGAACATTGGGGAGGGGGAGGGGGGGAACAAAAACATTATCTGTAATCTATTCACATATGTCAGGACTCTCAGCTTTTTTTGTGTTATGACAGTGCAGGTTAGGATAACTATATAGTCCGTTCCATCAGACTAACAGGACTCCCAAGTTGTCTGCAAATTCCTGAAGTTTGGCAAAAACTTAAATTGAAGAAAAACAGGGATGAAGATTTTTTTTTTTTTTTTTGGTCAAATTCTCAGTTCTGGTCGACATGTTCAATCCAAGTCATCTTAGTGTTAATAACCTGGACTATGGGTCAGTTGACCCCTTATAGATCATTTGACCTTTAGCCTCAACTTGTGTCATTATCTCCAATCCTGGGTTACTTGATCTTTAGTTGTGAGTTATCCTGACCCATTCTTGGTACGGATCCACTAGCAGCATTCCAGTTCTTTATGCCACTTTGTAGCTTAAATGACACATCATATTTGGGATAGTTTTTTATCTGAATCACTGTGACCAATTGTGGATCACTTTTAACATCACTCTCAAAGTGTTATTTGAGAGGATGAAGGAAGCGGTTGACCCAAAGCTCGAAGACCAGTAGGCGGGCTTCTGGTGAAACAGATCCTGTGCTGACCAGGTCGCCAGACTCGGGGTCGTCATCAAACAGTACTTGGAGTGGAACTTGGCACTTCAATGACTATGAAAAGGCCTTCAACAGTGTAGATAGAGAGACACTATGAAAGCTACTGAGACACTGTACCAGATACCAGAGAAGATCATCTGTCTCATCTGGTGCACCTTTCAGGATATGAATGCAGGGTGGCTCATGCAGGCCAGTTGTCAAGACGGTTTTGAGGTGAAGACCGGAGTGCGCCAGGGATGTCTGTTGTTGCCTTTCCTCTTCCTCCCATGTTGGCATTGGAGGGAACGAAATGGTTGATCGTTTGGCCAAGAATGCCACACGAGAGAAACTGTCCAACATTTACATCCCCTGCTCAGATCTGAAACCCCAAATTACCGATTATGTCGGAGACCTCTGAAAGGAGGATTGGAATACACAGAGGGATAACAAACTCTTTCAGATCCGTCCAAACCTTAAGGAGTTCCTCTCATCTATGTCTGGTGGTCGTAAAGAAGACACAGTTCTGTACCAGCTGCACACTGGCCATTTGTATTTTACCCATTCCTACCTTACAAAGAGTGAGGAAGCTCCCTGGTGCATTCCATGTCATGTGCCACTCACAATGAAACATTCTTTTAGAGTGTTTTGGACTTGCACGATGTGAGACACAATCATTTTACAGCGGAGTCCATGAAAATTCTGTTCAGAGATGTCCCTCCTGACGTGATCTTTGGGTTTTTGAGAGAGATTAACATTTTTCATCTGATTTCAGATTTTATGGATGAAAGATTTTTAACTAAGTTTCTGGTGCGTTTCTAGAAGTCATTTAAAGAGATGTGTGAAAGTTTTTTTTTTTTTTTTTCTTCTGAATGACTGGTGAGTTGATTTTAACGTGGTGACAGCCCTGATGTGCCCTTTGCGGTCGGTTGGGCTATAAGAACATTATCTTATCCTGGTCATCGACTGGATCATGAAGACCACAACAACAGGCAGGAACAATGGGATACAATGGACTCTATGGACGCAGCTAGATTACCTTGACTTTGCTGACAACCTGGCTCTCCTCTCCCACAGTCACAGAGAGATGCAGGACAAGGCCACCCACCTTGAGACAACATCAGCAAGAACAGGGCTCAAGATAAACAAGAAGAAGACTGAGATGATGAAGATCAATACCACAGGCAGCAGTCCAATCAGAGGCGAGCCCATCAGGGAAAGTAGATTCCTTTGTCTACTTGGGAAGCGTAGTTGACAAGCAGGGGAGCACCGACCGAGACATCATAGCCAGGATAGGCAAGGCGCAAGCAGCATTCACCATGCTAAAGAAAATCTGGGCCTCGGGAGAGATCAGGACAACAAAATTGCGTATCGTCAGATCAAACGTGAAGTCGGTTCTGCTCTACGGCTGCGAGACTTGGAGAATGACCAAGGCAATACAGCAAAAAAAAATCAGACCTTCATCATCACCTGTCTGAGGCGCATCTTCAAAATCAGATGGCCAGAGAAGATCAATAAAGATCTATGGAAGCAAGCAGGACAGGAACCAGTGGCCAAGCAGATTCTGCGGAGGAAATGGGGCTGGATTGGACACACTCTCAGGAAGCCAGCATCCAGCACCACACGCCAAGCCCTGACATGGAACCCGCAGGGGAAAAGGAAGAGAGGCCGACCTCGCAGCAGCTGGAGAGACGAGACACTGAGGCAGAGATAAAGAGGCAGAGGACGAAGTGGACAGGCATTCAGCGAGCAGCCCAAACCGAGTGTGATGGCAGAGTGTTGTCAATGGCCTATGCTCACCAAAACACACCTGAAATTTTGTTAAAAATCTTTCCATAAAATCACAGATCAATGAAAAAATGTAATCTCTTTCAAGAATTCAAAGATCGCATCAGGCGGAACATCTCTGAACAAGGTTTTCATGGAATCTGCTGTAAAATGGTTGTGTCTCACATCATATAAGTCCCAACACTCTGAAAGAATTTGTTTCATTGTGAGGAGCACATGACATGGAAGGCACCAGGGAGCTTCTTCACTCTTATAAAGGTATGAATGAGTAAAATACAAATGGCCAGCGTGCAGCCAGCATAGAACCGTTTCTTCTTTGCGACCACCAGACGTGGATGAGAGGAACTCTCTTGATTTGGACAGAGTTGGTTATCTGTCTGTGTATTCCAATCCTCCTGGCAGAGGTCTCTGACATAATTGTTAACTTTTGGTTTCAGGTCTATGCAGGGGATAGATATGTTAGACCGTTTCCCTGTTGTGGCATTCTTGGTCAAACGATCAGCCATTTCATTCCCTCTGATGCCAACATGACTGGGAACCCAAGCCAGAACAATGTTGTGACCTTCCACTTTTAACGTGGTAAAAAGTTGGAAAGAAAAAAAAAGTATAAATTCGGGATGATGGAGGTTACGCCCAGCTGTAGCCTCCAAAGCTGAAGTGAATCGGACAAAACCAGAAAGTCCTTTGTAGATTGAGAGATTGTCTTAAGTGCTAGAACCAGAGCTGTAAGTTCAGCAGAGTAAACAGAAGAATCTGATGGAATATATTCTAATATTAATCATTTGAGAAGGAGAACCCGGGCAATAGGCTGCACAGGCCACTCCATCTTCAGACTTTGAACTGTCGGTAAATATTTTCTGAAAGGATGGGAATTTGAACAGAGATCGACAAACAATGCCTTGTGTGCCAGAGAGCTGGTGGACTCTTTGTGAAAAGCTGCAAGATCAAAGCGAATTTCTGGTGTGAAAAAGGTCCACGAAGGCTTATCTGGAAACTTGGAGAAGTCAGACACAACTCCTAGATCAAGACCTGCATTCTGCGCATGAGGCTGCATCCAAAGACCAAACGGAGGAATACAGTTTGGATTTTTTAAAATTTAATTTGAAACTGAGGGCTAAAAGCCACAGTAATAGGTAGGGTTTTCCGGTTCAGATAACAGTCTGAGATAGTAGTTCAAGGATAGTTTCAGCCTGCGGTTGGATAACGAGGGTTCACCTGCCTCTGCGTACAGGCTGTACACAGGGGTGGTGCGGAATGTTCCAAGACAGAGACGAAGCCCTTGATGGTGAATAGTAAGACCCAGTCTGGGCCACCTGAGCTAACTTGAATATGTTAACATAAAGGATCAGATGACCTTTGGCATAGATCAGGGTTGCATTATCAGATTATGGGTCACTTGACCATAATGTGTAAGCAGACCCATTTGGGATCACGCGGTTTTGAACTGCAATGGTGAATGGAGATACAGATTCCAGTAGATACAGACCTAGGTAACATATGCCTGGGAGCAACATAGGCTTTTAAGGTTCTTTCCAAAGCCTTTAGTAGACTAGAGCTGAGCGCAAAAAGTGTTTATGGACATACTCGGGTTAAAGCTGCCAACAAAATCTTGTTGCTGCTTGCTCATTTATCCTCATATATGCAAGTACACTAGAAAATTCACAGGGGTAAAGTCTCACACCATGACACACACTGATGCATACATATAGTGATCTTCATTTCTCTCTCTCTCTCTCTCTCTCTCTCTCTCTCTCTCTCTCTCTCTCACACACACACACACACAAACACGCGGAGTCCTCCAAATTTTTTAAAACTTTATTCTGCAAAAGTTGAAAAATACACAGTAACCTCCCAAAATCTTAGTAGTATCACTGGTTTTTCTTTTTGTTTTGTCTGCAATAGCAGTTCAGCCAAAGAATGGTAAACTGCTGTAGTTTTTAAACAAATCTTTTTTTAAAGAGATTCCAAATTTGGCCAGCAAATATTGATCTCTTTTCGTCTCGATCAGTACTGGGAGATGAATAATTGGGGGTAAATCTTGAACAGCAGTACTTTTTTAGACAAATAAATATGACAACATTTTATCAAGGAAATGGCATATTTCACAATAAGCGTGCTTCACACACACACACACACACACACACACACACACACACAAAAAAAAGTTTAATGTCACTGTCGACAACTTTTTGTATAACGACAATAACAGCAGTGCAATCATAAAAGGATATGATATTGTTGTGAAGACCTACGAGCATTCAACGTTCAAACTTGCATCCAATGAAATCACTTGTACACACATATACGCACAAACCTGGATAACTAATATATTCTCATATTTTCTGTTCATATCACGGATTTCTCCATGGACATTGCTGATTTTAAATTCATACAAACATGTAATCAAACTTTGAAGTTTGTGATCATAGAAGAAGAAGTACCTAAGTAAGTTGACCTTCATGATTTAGAAAATGTACAGTCCAAAGTACGACTCTGCCTGCAATCGCATTTTGTAAAGCTACCTATCTACTTAAACCAATCGTGTTGGCCTCAGAAGAAAGAATACATGTGGTCAGGTAACCTGGACGGTGGTCGCTGGTCATCTTTGCGTGGTGCAGCATCAAACTGGATGCTGAAAAAATAAAAAAAGATATGTTGATTATTGTACGCAATGTTGATGAAAAGGCTGTACTTCACACTTTTTCTTACCTGCTGGCATCAATCGGGCCCAAATTGATCTTGACCAGAATGTTTCTTACTGATCATAAATAATGATGGATGGACATATCCATTCAATGGTCTGCGTGGCAATAATAACACAAATACTTAACATACATGTTATTTGTAGCTCTGTGGTGATATCGGGGCCAAAATTGATTCCATGTAAAACCCCCCCCCCCCCCCCCACCCCACCCTCCACAGTTCCAAATATGTTAGAAATGATTCAGAGTACTTCCTACCAAAGCCCCCTCCCCCCCCCCCCACTCCCCCACCCCCACCCCCACCCCCCCCCACCCAGCCCTGCTTCTTCACTGAGTGAGCACATGTTTAACTGCGCAGACCCAGTTTCATGAAAAATTTCCCCCACACTAAAATGGAGAAAAAAAAGAAAAAAAAAAAAGATTAACTGCACAGGTAAAATAGGGATGCAACAGCACTGATCAACAGTTCTTGAAGACAGTAGCCCAAGTATCAGATGAAGTTAGCCTTTTTTTCATTCGTGCCATTACTGTTCTACCGGGGGGGGGCCGGAATAGCTCAGCGGGTAGAGCACCGGACTCGTTATCCTGGGGTTGCGGGTTCGAATTTCGGTACAGGGGGATTTTTCCTTCGGAGTCAACATTGGTTCTGACTGACTGTTCTACTAATACTTGCACAAGATGTCACAACAAGTACGCATCAAGAGGAAATGGCAGACAATGAACGTAACATGTCGGCATGCATTCTCAATTCCCTCTCAGCTTTTTAACATGTTGGCATGTATTCTCAAACTCCCTCTCATTTCAATATGTCGGGCATGCATTCTCAATTCCCTCTCAGCTTTTTAACATGTTGGCATGTATTCTCAACTCCTTCTCACTTAACATGTCGGCATGCATTCTCAATTCCCCACGGCTTTTTAACATGGCATGTATTCTCAACTCCCTCTCAGTATTTCAACATGTCAGCATGCATTCTCTCAACTCCCTCACCCCATGCTAACACAAGATACATAGAACGTGAATAAACACTCACAAGGTGGACTTCATGGTCTCATCCAGCTGCAGGATGGCGGCACGATTCCCCAGTCGGTACATGTAGTTGGGAGCACTGAAGGTGGTGACACCTGATCGTTATGGCACCACTGGTAACCCTGCAAAGACACACAGACCATGCACCCAGTCAGTTAATGGTGAGATATTCTTCTGGACTGTGTGAGTGCGGAATGTTGTAGTAACAGTGACGATTTGGCATTCTTCTCAACCTTTTTAATATCCATTCACCACAAGATGAAAATAGTATGCAAAGTTACAAGTTTCACACAACAGATTAACAGATGATTTCAACAATGGACTCGAGAGAATATCATTTTGCTCTCAAACAATATTTTGAGGTTACGTCAATAATGAACAAAGACTGGAACACACAGACATGCATCAAACCACTTCCAGTACAAACACAACAATCGTGATTGAAGTATGTCAATAAATGAACAAATACTGGAACACACAGGCATGCATTAAACTACTTCCAGTATGTAAGGGTACGGGTGGATTGATGAGGAGGGAAGAGGGGTAGGAGATGGGGAAGAGAGCGAGTTGATACATCAACTTCCACACCAACACCAGCTCGTTGGTTTCCTCTCTCTTTTATTTCGAACCATGGTTGGATCCCACCAACCATACCAAACCACCGACCTCAGGACAGTGCGTGCTACACGCTATGGCTCCACGTGTCACCTGTTAGGCCTACACCCCGGCCCACACAATGGCAGTTGCTTTTCAGCCCTTTACATTCACGAACACCTGAACCAGCGTCACAGCCTTTACCCCACTCTGCTCAGTGAAGAAATGATCTCAGAGCCAGAATGCCGGAGTATATAGGCCTTCCACCCCCTTTGAACAAGATCTTTCGAGAAAGTCTATTGTGGTCTGCGTCACAATAGAACGACTACAAGCGTCTAAAGTGCCTAAGATCTGGCCTTTGTGGGCTGCTCTTCAACGAACATTCTATCCCCTAGGGTCCAACAACCAACGGGGCGACCGCCATGTAAGTGGCTGATCTGTTGAAGTGCAGAGGAACAGACCCTTCAGACTCTGTACCTAGGGCAAAGTCCAGCATCCCACCTAAAAGATGTTTACCTATTCCAAAATCCCAAGTCCACCTCAGCAAACACAACACCAACCACGGCTCCACGGTCTCCCAGGGCTGTCCCCCCCGGCCTATACTCAGTCTCCCGGACCAAACAATCCAGACCAGCCATGGTCAAAGGGAGGCTCTCAAGAGCTTCTCAGCAAAGGTGACACCAGTTACGATGTGGCTGAAGTGTAATGGTCGTCTTTCCAAAACCAGTCTGCCCAGACCAGCCGTTGGCTAATCGCCCGCTGAATGACCAGCCTCTTAACTGCCATTCCAGCCTACCAGCTAGGTTGCCCCTCACTGCGATTCTATCCCGCGTTTAAGGGGTTAACCATACAACTCTCTGTCTCAAAGGCTGGGCAGAATCGTACCCTTTACAAGTACAAATATAACAATCGTGATTTAAATATGGGACCAGCCCGTTTTCTTTCTTTATTTTTATCTGTGTTCAGTCTCTAAGCAGAGAGCTGAGAATTGTCTGAGACATCAGTCACAATGTTTTGTACTTATTCATCTTTTTGCGCAAATAAAACTATCAAAATAAAACCTTATTTGTTGGATTTTAGCTGTTGTTGTTGTTGTTTTTTTATGACAGTACTTTCTTTTCTATGCAATCTGTCCTATGTGAAAAAAAGAAGAAAGTCCCATATGGTCTGCTGGGCTGAAACTAAAAAACAAAAACAAAAAAACAACAGACTAGGCCCAACAGCGGGCTGGAACTGACCTCATGGACAGCTTGGTGTGCCCTGGCCACCAGAGACAGGCCATTGGTGTGAAGAAACGTTTCGGAGATGTCTGAAACACGTAGCCCGCGCCACGCGGGGAAGGACCCCATCCTTCCCTCACCTCGGGGTCCGACCACAGGAAGTCGTTGATTGGACCCTGCAAAAGACGTCATTCAGTCTTAGTCTCTGTCTGTCTGGTACTCTCTCTCTCTCTCTCTCTCTCTCTCTCTCTCTCTCTCTCTCTCTCTCTCTCTCTCTCTCTGGTATCAGTGTTGACCTGTGTGCGCATAACTGCATGTGAAGGCTCTTTCTTTCATTTCTTTTTTTCCCTTCTCAGTTGATACAACCTAATATGCAATACTTATAGGCTAATCATATGTCCTATTATCACTAATCCCATTGCCAGCATTAACTGTAGAAGTAAAGTAGTAGTAATACTTAGATACAATAACTTATTTATGAGAGAGAGAGAGAGAGAGAGAGAGAGAGAGAGAGAGAGAGAGAGAGAGAGAGAGAGTGATTGTGTATAGTGTGAGTATGTTGCCCCTCCCCTCCCCCAGTTAGTAAAATTTGTTTCAATTTCCGCCACAGTTTTGCAACTAGAAAAACAACATACAACAACAACAAAACAGGATCCCGTTGTTGACGAAACATAGCTGCTGACAATGACCTAACACCGACTGTGGCTATGGTGACGTCACTCAATATGATTTTTTGAGCTTTCAGTCCCACGGTGCAGTAGCAATCAAAATACAGTGAGGATAGTGGGTCATGTGTCGCCTTCATTACGATTGACGGCCGTAACAACAACTTTTCACAATGGAGTCTATTTTAAGGAAAGCGCAGGTCCTGATCAGAGCAAAATTAACACTCCGACATTCACAAAGTTGGTCAGGTGCCATGTAAAGGTTTCAACTCATTCTTTCCTCTCTTCAAAACTTTCATGAAGGTACAAATCGAGGAAAAGCAAAATCGATGGAAGCAAAATCAAACAACTAAATGTCTCAATGTGTTTTTGAAGAAGGAACTGTCAACAGTACACACACAAATTTGGCCTTACCTCAAACGGTGCTTCTTGTATTCTGTCCAGAGCACGGACATGATCTAACGTATCAATGGATGGCGACAATCCACCATGCATACAGAAAATCTGCAAAGAAAACACAATACCGATTTACAGCTTGAAACGAAAGACACATTGACATTTGAATCACGTCGCTCCTCCGGTCCTCAAACCCCCTGTGAACCTCAAACACTGCCCCCGAAAGACCATGGACCAAAGATTATGGGACTTGAATCATAACTTTAACAGCCCATGTGTGTCTAGTGAATAGTTTAATGGGTTATAACAAGCACAATCAATGAATCGATCTATCAATAAATGCAACACCTACCTTAAGATCTATTCCTTGTATACTGCCCGAGAATGCATAGCGAGGATGCATGAATTGTGGTGATTCTAATTTTAGCTCTCCTTAGGTGGGGATACTCTTGGGGAAAATTAACAGACTTTATCAAGTGAATGAATAGACATTTTGTAAATTCAGCTTTATATACAAGTTTTTTGTTGTTGTATGAATAGACACTTTGTAAATTCAGCTTTATATACAAGTGATTTTTTTTTTGTATGAATAGACACTTTGTAAATTCAGTTTTATATACAAGTGATTTTTTTTTGGGTATGAATAGACACTTTATAAAATTAGTTTTATATACAATTGATTCTTTTGTATGAATAGACATTTTGTAAATTTAGTTTTATATACAAGTGATTTTGTTGTATGAATAGACGCTTTGTAAATTCAGTTTTATATACAAGTGATTTTCTTTTTTTCATGAATAGACAATTTGTAAATTTAGTTTTATATACAAGTGATTTTTGTATGAATAGACACTTTGTGAATTCAGTTTTATATACAAGCGATTTTTTTTTTTTAATGAATAGACATTTTGTAAATTTTGTTTTATATACAAGTGATTTCTTTGTATGAATAGACACTTTGTAAATTCAGTTTTATTTACAACTGATTTTTTTTTTTTTTTTGTAGGCCTACATGATAAACTGAATGAACAGACGCTTTTCAGTTCAATGTTAAACACACGTGATTTTTTGTTTTTCTAATTACTTTTTATTTTTGCTGGCACATCTCGCGTGTCTTAGTAGGCATACAGTAGGCTGATTACCAGACAGAAACAAACGCCATCTTGATGATCAGTATTCAAGCACATGCCCACATGAGCACGAGTAAGTTTTTTTTTTTTTTTTTTTTTTTTTTGCTGTCCCCAACCTCTGCGCCACCTCAGAGGCAGCGCACACACACCGCTCATTCCGGCACCCCGTCCACAGCCACAGCCCGGTCAGCCCCGCCGCAGCCCCGGCACCGACAATCCACAGGGAGCAGTCAATGTCAAGTCATCAAGAGGCAACCCACCGGAGAAGACGCTGCACTGCTGCCGAGTCACTTCGGTGGTGTTCAGTGGCGCCTGTTCTGATCTAACATACGCAGGATACCACCTACTAAGCCCCCTACTGACGACAAGAATTGCTTAGTCGTGGAGCCGGTGTGAGTGAGCTCTCCCTCCGGAGGGCGCCACCACGTCCGTCCAACGACAGCCCCATGGGAATCGCCGATACCGGTGACCCCGACGGAACCAAACCAAGGCCACAGACGTGGAGAGGACATCGAAATTGAGGTCACCATGAGAGAAGGGCATGAAGGGCCACAGAATTTGAGACTTTTTTTTTATGCTGATCGATGAGAATGAGGATGATTAAGATGAGAGCACGAGTAAGCTTATATGGCAGTGTCGGAATAAATTAAAGTTATGCTTGCAAGTCTGCATACAGGCGTACGCGTGCATGCGCGTGTGTATGCATATGTTTCATAGGCTCACCTTTCCACCTACGAGTGCTGTGATGGGCATGTAGTCGCAGACCTCCATGAAAAGGTTCCAGACCGTGGCACTACCATATTTAACCATGACTTCGTCATAGAATCCATACACCTGGGATGTTGTACGGGTCTCATGGTTCCCACGCAGAATGTTGACCCGATCTGGGTACCGTACCTGCAATTATACAGACTTTGTTTACAATGGTTCTGATAAATGTTGAAATACACTTAGGCCTATATACCATATACATGTTGACGCATTAAACTGTAAAACAAATGACAGATGAAAACGTGTATGGTGATAAATGCGCTAAGTCTGTCTTAGTAATGCATATGGCCAACACAAATAAAATCCGCAAGGCATTATTCACTCACATTCAACAGCTGGTCACGTGATTTGCCAGTTTCGGTCAGTGCTCACTTCCCATCTTCTCAGTTCCCATAACTGTTACACATATTCTTCTGGTTATGTGCAAAATCAGCAGATTTTCACGCTGCTGGCAATGTCCATCAGTCAGTCCTTCCATCCTGTTCCCGAGAAAACATCTTTTTTTTGTCATTTCATTCAACGTTCTTCTCATAGTATTCTGGAACGCTGATCATAGTTAGAAATAAATAATTTATTAGAATACTCACAGGCAGACACACACGCGCATTAGGCTACACATTCGGCCGAGCAAACACACACACATACGCATGTGCGCGCACTCGCACGCGCGCGCGCGCACAAACACACACACACACACACACACACACA
>JADBJO010001705.1:85000-157500 GCA_016801955.1 Conus betulinus | reverse complement strand
CCATTCGTTTTGCATAACTCTAAACATGTGCTGGAGGTTGCTACAGGCAAGGCGGAATGTAGCTTTCTTCCCAGGGCAGCCTGGCTGAGCTAGGTGTGCTTGGTGTGCAGATCTCTTCTTCACCAGCAACTTCTGTATCTCCTGGTTGTTCTCTCAAAACCAGTCTTTGTTCTTTTTGGTGTGGCGAATCCGAGGACTTACTCAGATGCCTGTAGGATGGAGGAGGATTTCAGGTGTTCCCAGAGTTCGTCAGGGGAGGGATCAATGGACTGTCTGGGGTCTTCTAGCCTCGACTGTAGGTTCGACTGGAAGTCAGCTTTCACTTCAGCCGACTGTAGGCCACTGATGTTGATTTTCTTGCGTGGGACGCCTCCTCTCCTGGGTCTGGGTTTAAGTGGAGCCTTGCAGCGTACGAGGCGGTGGTCTGTCTGACACTCTGCACTGGGCATCACTCGGGTATGCAAGACGTCCTTTAGGTCTCGCTGGCGCACTAAGACGTAGTCTAGGAGGTGCCAATGTTTGGACTGAGGATGCATCCAGGTTGTCTTGAGACTGTCCTTCTGCTGAAAGTTGGTATTTGTGATGGAGAGTTGCAGCAGCTCGGTGCAAAACTCCAACAGCAGTCGCCCGTTGTCGTTGCAGTTTCCAACACCGTGATTGCCGAGGACTCCTTTCCAGTCATCTGCATCTCGGCCTACTCGGGCGTTGAAATCCCCAAGGACAATGACCTTGTCGTCTGCAGGGGTGCTCTGTACGAGGTTGCGCAGGTCACTGTAGAATCTTTCCTTTTCTGCAGGCTCAGCAAGTAGAGTTAGGGCATACACACTAAACAGTGTCGCAGACTGGTTGCTGTACAAAGGTAGGCGCAATGACATGATGCGATCAGAGTGCCCCGCTGGCAGGTGTTCTAGCTATTTGAGTAACATGCATCCAGTAAACCACCGAAAGTATGCTCCCCCCACCCCCCCACCCCTTTGGTAATTCAATTTACACTGCACGCAGAATGCAGGACAGATCCTTCGTATGGTAGAGCGCCTAGTGGACTCAAGTAGCCGAGCACTCAGTTCATAGGGAAATGTGCGATTTCGAATCATCCTGACTCTTGACAATGAACCTTTCCCCTCTCGCGCTGCTCGATCATTGCAGGATGGGCCTCCCTTCCCCACAACTCTCCCTGGGATCAGCAGTTACCACCGTCTGCCTTATCACCCGTGGTAAGCTGGACGTTAAACCCGAGTAATCAACCAGTAACGGCCCCTCTCCACTGGGTCAAGGACATTTGATAAGTGACAGCTGACAACAGCACTTAGCCCACACTGGCTGTTATCACGTCAAGACTGCCGGGCCTTGGCAGGTCACGACCCATCGTAATCTACGTCACTGGTGGGACATGAAGCACACTGTGTATGGTGAGTGTCTGTCTTGTGTTCTCCAAGTGATCGACCCAACGGCTGAATCAGTGTTAACGTATTGTCAGATGAATTGTCCCCGATAATGACCGCATCAGCCGAACACATTTTTTTTTTCACCCCATAGTCGATGACATCAGCTATAGAGCCCGGCCTTTAATGAGGTACGTCTCACCGGTATCAAGCTCTCATGTGTGAGAATTCAATGTGGGCTGTGGCCTTTCTGTCCGGATGTTCTGGCCTGTCATTTTCCGATGAACATGAAGTGCATGTGCAGGCATTGAGGTAAAGAATAAATGCTCAAACATGCGCACCCACGTGGTGGCGCACACACAGACACATACGCACACGCACCCACACACGTATCATGTAAACACACACACACACACACACACACACACACACGACCCCCCCCCCCCCCCCCCCCCACATACACACTCAATGACACGGGACGGACGTTCACACTTAGTAACACAAAACTGCTCTCTCTCTCTCTCTCTCTCTCTCTCTCTCTCTCTCTCTCTCTCTCTCTCTCACACACACACACACACACACACACACACACACACACACACACACACACACGCGCGCAATACAAACACTGGTATACTTACAAACACACACACGCGCTCGCGCGCACGTACACACACACACGCGCGCGCGGACACCCACAGTTTCACACACACACACACACACACACACACACACACACACACACACATACACTAACACACACACACACACACACACACACACACACACACACACACACACACACACACACACACACACACACACACACACTGCATTGAAAACCGACTGGAAAATGGCCCGGTTCTGCGGTCTGAATTAAAGAAAAAAAATGTTCAGATGACCAAACTTTCAATATGCAGTTGAAAGTGTAAAACTCATTCAAGCAAAGTAGAAGTATGCTTAACAATTTTTTAAAAAATGTCTTTTCTTCTCCTTTTTTCCCCCTTGCTTTTCTTCTGTTTTTTTTTTTTTCTTTCTTTCTTTTCTTCTCGTTCTTGTTCTCCTTTTTTTTTTCTTTCTTCTTCTTCTTTTTTAAAGTTTTTTTTTTTTTTTTTTTTTTTAGAGACACTAACACAGACACATCCCCCCCCCCCCCCCCCCCCCCCCACACACGCACATACATATGAATTTACACATTCTCCTTCTGTTGACCACACACACACACACACACACACACACACACACACCCACACACGCACACACTGGTACATCTATAAAAAGTTAAAAGAGGTACAACTTACTACGCTAGCTGTAACACAGTAATCACAGTACCAAGGGACGTAACTGAACAAAAAAATCAACAAACTGCCTTCGGAACTCGAAAGCCCACTCCCGTGTGGTGTGTGCGTACCGACAGTACTGTCGTCTGCGGACACAATGTACCCCAATATATAACCCGTGTGTTTTACGCTGGTGAGTCATGACGTGTGCTGAGTTAAGCAAGACCTGACCTGACTGGTTCACATCGGTTTGGCGGGAACAGTTGTCAGCATGGGCCCCATTTTCATCAGTATGTTCATGGGAATTTAAAATCGCAAGACGAACCAAACAAAACTTAAACGAGCAAACGTCAAATATTGAACACGTGTGTGTGTGTGTGTGTGTGTGTGTGTGTGTGTGTGTGTGTGTGTGTTCTTTCAGGCAATAAGTTTAAGATTGCAAGTGATCATAACACGGCAATACATATAGGTGGATGAAGGAAGGAATAATGTTTGGTGTTGAACGTATATACTTGTACGCACAAATGTGTACTGCATTTCACAATGGTCACCCTTACTAGTGTGTTATTTCCTGGAGAAAAGAGATCGATAAGATTTTTTTTTTACGTGAATGGTTAAAATGTGTAGAGATAGCCCGATGTCAGTCGTGTTGTGTGCTGGTGTGTCATCATTGTGTGTGTGTGTGTGTGTGTGTGTGTGTGTGTGTGTGTGTGTGTGTGTGACGCATATGCAAAAAGAACGAAGGACCAGGTAGTCAGAAAATGAACGTGCAAAGGTGTAGATATATTGTTGCCCATGTCACACTTCTTGGACATGATTCTGTTTACGTGCGTGAGGTTTGCGGGCATTCAGCTGTGTTTTTATGTTCGGTTTCTTTTTCTCTCTCTCTCTCTCTCTTTTTTTTTTTTAACCGCCACACAAGTCGTTAACTGCCTTTGTTGAAAAAGAGCCAAACAATCTTATTTGTTCGGAAGCATCTCAGGCTGTTTATTTTGGAACAAGGAAAAAAAAAAAAATGACGTTTGTGAACATAAACTCTTTGAAACTGATTTCAGATGTAATAGTGAGAGAAATGAAGATAAACTGCAATATAAAGTGGCCATAATTGCTTGTAATATATGCTCACTATTTACCTAAAAACACGAGTCAGAACAGCTCCCGCACCCCAAAGTGCCCATCCCTTTTTTCGTTCCCATGTGACGGATACCGACAGGTAATGTGATCAGATTGTACGCGCATGTGACGAATGTACTATATATAGCACTGTCTAACGCAAAGTCGACTACGAATAGCAGTCTGCTCACTGGCGTCTGCTTTTCGATATTATGATTGCTTGCAATGGGGAAAACGCCACCACCACCGCCAACAACAACAACGGTAACAACAACAAAATTGCCAAGTGAACTGCATAATTTTGGCTTGACTGAAGCTTCCAATCACTGTTGGCTTTGCTCTCCTATTAATCATTGGCTGTGTCGTTCGAAGCAGTGTACGACACACCAGTTTTCATATACGTTCATTACAATCTGTCAGCTTCCACAGTGAAATTACAAGATCTAATCATTGCATTGATTCAACTCTGGTCGTACATTCTATCTCCAGCTGGATTCCTTCACACACGGCAAGGGCGGATCACTCCGTGTTGGAATAGGAAAGGGGGGGGGGGGGGGGGGTAGGTGGTGTAATAATAGGGATGACTACATCTTGTTCAATGGATCAAGTTCACTGCTACACCAAATAGTTATTGAGTGTGTTTGGAGACGGCCAGAGGGAGGGGAGGGGAGGTGAGTGGGGTGGAGGTGAGAGGGAATAAAAGGTAGTGGTGTGTGCTAGTGTACACACCATACACACTATTCAACACTATTTTTGCTGCTGTCGTATTTTTTTTTCCCTATTAAAAAAAATCGATTTTTATGCATGTATGTATGTATGTATTTATTTAGTTTCTCCGTTTCATTTTACTTGTCCCCAGTGGCATAGTCTGGCATTGCCCTCCGGCACACCTATACACAGCCAGATCCACACGGAGCATTTTGTCCTGTTGCAGCTTCAGCGCCGCATCCACAAGAAAGCAGTGTCATCGTATTAGGCAAACCATCACTGAGAAGACAGAGACACTGCACTGCTACTGGTGGTAATTCTGATCATAAACACATCGGTTCAGAGGACACCACCTATTAAGCCCCATCATAACGACAATAGTTACATAGTCAAGGACCCCTTCTGAAAGAGTGTCCCTTGTGGAGGACGGTGCCACATCCAGCCAGCAACAATACAAAAGACTCGTGACATGAATTCACACTATGGTCATGGGAGAGGAGACCAATTAAATCACGACGCTATGAGTATAACTGGACTTCACACAGCCTTTTCGGCACTGTCAAATTCTCACAGGAAAAATAAGTCACGTCACAAAACGAGTCCAACCATCAAAATAAACAACTGAAAAAAAAATCCTGAAAAAGAAGCGATAAAAAGCGGTTACAACATGATAGTTTACTCGTAAACATCTACGGCATAACACAGTGCTGTATTGAGAGTGCTAGGCATTCCCTTGTGATTTATTTTTTTCAAAATGGAAAAAAAAAAAAAAAGGTTAGAAAAGGGTCGTAGAGAAATGTACATGCCACACTGAAAACAGCAAAGTCGATTTTTGTTGTGTGTGATTATCAATGTGGATGATGGT
This sequence comes from Conus betulinus, assembly GCA_016801955.1. NCBI lineage: Eukaryota > Metazoa > Mollusca > Gastropoda > Neogastropoda > Conidae > Conus > Conus betulinus. The sequence continues at coordinate 152,152 of JADBJO010001705.1, read as the reverse complement.
AATGAAGATAGTACCATGCAGTTCCATACCAGGCATGGCAGGGTTTTAGACGCCATGGCCCGTTTTTGTTTTAAGCTGTATTTCTCGATACATTTTGGTGTAATCAGGCCCAAGAGATATAAGCACCTGCAGTGCTGGATCATGGAATCTGAGTAATACTCTCAGAGTGCATTCAGTAAGTGGATGACGAATTCAGTAAATGGATGGCATTCAACTCTATGGGACGAGCCTTCTAATTCCAGTCCATAGCACACAGCTCACAGGCTGGGTCTGAAAAATTGTACATATAATTGCCCGATACGGGCACAGAAACTCACAACCTTCTGTCTCTCTCTCCCTCTCTCTCCAAGAATGCACTTTAAAGGCGCTTTTGGATGAAAAAAGTTTATCTGGAACTGAAACCCCTAGACCTCATCTCCCAGTAACCATCCTCACTGAGCTGTGGCTGCACTGCGGAACTGGTTCTACTTCAAATAAATGAAAGGAAATTTCAATAGAGGCAGAGATATGAAAATGGGAAATAATAAACAGTCCTGTTATTTCTCAGGAGTGATTTATGAATGGTGCGCGTCAGGCAAACACCACCAAGACGTAGGCCTACTTATCTTCCTTCCTCTCTAAATATCTGACAATCTGTGAACATATTAAGGATGCTGATATCCTCTATGGATATGCAAATGACCATTCTTTAATCTATGTCGAGTTAGCATTACTACAGCTCAGAAAAGACAAATTTCTTTGCAATTGAAGTTGTCTTTACTCAGGGACAGTGAATTTGTAGAACTAGCAAAACAAATACCAGAAGAGATCAAGGAACAGCATGCAGTTTAAACTGCAGGAAAGAACATACAAATGAATTTTGGACAAATAAAGTTTGGATGATTAAAAGTGATCAGTTGTTCTTTGATATGTTGATTATGAAGATCAGAGCAAAACTAATATTTTGGTATAATAATACTAACAACAAGAATAAGAAGAAAAGAAGGTTAGTATTACAGCATTGTAAGGGAAATGTTGAAGCCTGCGAAACATCTTTTATGGCCTAAATAGAAGTGGATACAGAAAGGTTTGGCAAGCAGCAGCAGGGCTTAGAGGAGGGGAACATAAGATTAGAAGTCTGAATTTCCACACAGCTCAAAACCAAGAAGTCCGACTTTGTGCTCATCTTACATACACTTAAGATCATCCACTTGTTGACTTTTTAACTGATGTTGTCTTGAAGGTGCATCCTACCAAAGCATACCATACAAGCATTTCATGAGCAGCCTCTGGTGTGTGAGCAGTCTCATTAACATTCACCATGCATGATGATGCCCACTTCATTGTGGTCCATTGGTCTGTCTGTGCCTGGTGCAAGTGTTTTTTTTTTGATAGATGGTGTTCAGAAGCACACCCATAAGGTAGAAAACAAATGGTCCAAGGGCAATGTCCATTCACTGAATCAGAAGGGAAACTGAAATGTCTTGTCAAGAAAGTTCAGTACCCATCAAGAGAAAGTTTTCTAGTTGGATGATAACCACCAAGATATCAAGTTGTTTTACTTTCTACTCAGTACTTTCCCGGTACTGCTGGAGGTACTTTTTCTTCTGCATATGCAGGCTGATACTCCTGCAGACACTCCCTGTATAGGCAGACAAGGATTTATCCCATCTACCCAACAAACGGAATGGAGTTTTGTGTGTGTAACTGTTTTTTTCTTTTATCCCACCATTACGGCAGCCGTACTCAAACTTCCGGAATGTGCATTGCTATATATAATGTGTCATCCATACAAATGGCCAAACTGGCCTTCTCTTCTAAAAGTTGGTGATGGGATTTTACATGTGTGCAAGATGTTACGTGTGCATTCACACACAGAACCTTGGTTTATAGTCTCATTCAAAGGACTGTGTGGGAAATGAAGTTAGAACCAATGTTAACTCCGAGGGAAAAATCCCCCTGTACTGAAACGGCCCGGCAGAGATTCGAACCCGCAACCCCAAGATTACGAGTCCGGCGCTCTACCACTGAGCTATTCTGGCCCCCACTGGAGGTACTTAGTGTGTTCCCAATGCTGCTGGAGGTACTAAGTCTAGTTCTGTAGGTGAAGAAAAAAACACACAAAAAGAACACAGACAATGTGGCTTTCCATAGGTGAAGAAAAAAAAAGAACACAATGTGGCTTTCCATAAGTGGAGAAAAAAAAAACAGTGCAGCTTTCTGTAGGTGAAAGAAAAAATAAAAAAAAGAACACAGACAGTGGCTTTCCATAGGTGAAGTAAAAAAAAAAAAGAAAAAAAAAAATCGGTAAGAACACAGACAGGCTTTCCATAGGTGAAGAAAAAAATTCAAAAGACACAGTGTGGCTTTCCATAGTGAAGAAAAAAAAAAGAACACAGAGTGGCAACAAGAACACAGAACACAAGACAGTGGCTTTCCATAGGTGAAGAAAAAAAAATCAACAAGAACACAGACAGTGTGGCTTTCCATAGGTGAAGAAAAAAAAAAATTCAACAAGAACACAGACAGTATGGCTTTATCATATTTTTATTATCTGTACAACAATCCTACTTTTTCTTCCTCTTTCTTCCAATCACTCCTATAATTTATAGCAGTGAATCAAATTTGTTTAATGTACATTGATTACTATATACACAACAACATGTATATTCAGTAGACAACACACGAAGTATGGAGTGAGCAGATTCAGAAATCAAACATGGCTTTCAGAGAGAAAAAAACACAACAAAAAAAAAAAAAACCCAATCACGTAGTACAGACAAACGCTTCACTTGATATATCAAGCATTTAAAAGAAAAAAGAAAAAAATGGCGCAGACACTGGCATCATTTTTAACAAGCCATAAAGAAAACACTTTTGAATGAACATGGCTGCTCCCAATCCCACAAAAATCTGCATATTTCATGAACTAAATGTCGAAATCACACTCTCTAAAAATACATCAGACTGCGTAAATGTTACCCTCCTGCAAGGAACACCATCTAAAACTTTAAAAAGGGTTTGAACATTGTTTAAGTCCTGAGCTGGAAAATCTTAATTTTGCGTAAGAATGCGTGCATACAACTGATAATCAACCAACAAACTGGACACTACATCTGAACTCTGATAATCCACCTATAAGATTTGCACTCAATCTGAACTAAACATAAGTCTCTGGCGGTAACTGGACACTAGGTCAATAACACAGTCTTTCTTTGTTTTCCATGAAGAACATCTGAATTGATTTACAGTTTGCCAGAAGAGCAGGTGATTTGATACTTCACAAAATCCTATTACCTAACCAACTGAACATAAGATTAAAAATTCTTAACAACAAGCAACAATTACGACAGATACCTTTACGTTCAAGTGCAAAGGGGAAAAAAAAACAACCACACACACACATAAAAACGAAACACTGAGAGCAATGCTTCTCATCATTTCACTTCTAAGAATAATGTACAAATGACTGTTAACATCCCTACAGCCCTCATAATGATTCAAAACAAGGTTCTTCCCTGTTATTGCCTGATGCGATCTACATATACATTGGGGAGATGCCTCCACATTTCTAGGGGCAAGCTTCGCCTCTGGAATGACCTCCAAAACTACCAGTGTATAAAATAAATCACAACGAACTAATAACTTAAAGGTAAAAAAAGTATTAATTTTAAACCACAGCTGAAAATAATGAGGACATTCTAATGGATTCATGACTTTTACCGATGCACCCCCCCCCGCCCCATTTTTTAAAGGCTGGCAAGAAAAAGTCGATGTTAATGTTTATTGCAACACACACACACACAAACTGAAGAGGATGATCACATCCGCACACTTGTTTTTAAAAACTCACAATATCACCTTTTTACACACACAAATCAAAACCTGAATGGCAGTCAGTCTGCTTTGGGAGGAAAACAGGAGTGGGATTTTACCATTCGAAAGCAATGCAAAGTTTCAAGTGTTGCCCATGGAACATCACTTTATTTATTTTTTTTTTTTAGCTAACAATCTGTCTCATAACTGAACAAGTTTGAATCTAACCTCTTCATGCCAGATCCATTTTCCCTTAAGCTTGCTCCTTACTAAAATAGATTCACTTTTGTGCAATGTATTGAAATATTGCATTGACAGACAGAATAGTGGGGAATGATGATGGTAGAAGTGGTGGCGACAGATGTGATGCGGTAACAGGGACATATGAAAACAATGAAATGACTGCATGTGTGATGAACTCAAAGCCTATCAACACAAGGTTCTGTTCTACATACAGTAATCATTATTTGCATCTCTAAGAAATGAAAATCTGATGGGACAAAAAAAAATTTCTTCTGTATAGTATCTGACAAAAAAGTATTCACAGTGTTTGCAGCATTCCCTTTTGGGCCAAATAAATAACTGTTGTCCATCAAAGTTTTTCCACATGGGCTGCTGCATTCTCAGCCTTCTGACACCTCCCTTCAAACTGAATACCAATGTCACTTCTCTTTGCTGATCACAACCACCCACCTCTTACTCTTTGCTCCTTTTCCAGTATGTGTACAGCAGAATTTTTTCTTGTACCTCCATCTGTGCAACAAACTCCAAAAACTTAATAAGAACAGAACTGATCCATGCAACAGTGGCAATTGCCTCTTTTCATTGCATAAATACAAAACTCAGGATCCCACCTATTCTGCTTACACTCCGAGTTCTTTCCCTCTGTTTTTGGTTTCCCTTCATCTGTAATGGGAAAAGATTCCCCTGAGAGGAGATAATATTCCATTCATCATGGCCAGCTGACAGGAATTCTGATTTGCCTGACCGACATATTTTGATTCTTTTTTTTTTTTTTTTTTTTACAACCTATAGGCCTGCACAAGGATTTCTTAATGCCATTTTGATCTTTTTTTTTAAAATCTGGAAAGTGTTTTTTCTTCTGTCACCCCTGTGAAATCATGGCTTACATGTCTTCTTCATTTTACTGTGTTATTTTAGCACCGACGCCGAATCTCACAGGTTCATGCTCTTATTTTGGCTGGTCATTATATTTAGTCTGACACTGAACAAAACGAAAAAGCAGACTCCACTGTTAATGTTCCAGCCCTCACCCCCTCCTTTATGATGCAGATTTAAATTTTCAGTTGGAATATTTTTTCTGACCATCTGAACTATTTGGGAAAAAAATGGGTAAACTCTATACGGACAATTCTATCTGTAGCATATGAGTGGATTGTTTACAAGTTTGACGATTTCACAGTGTCACATGGAATTCATGTAATGTTAAACATTGCGATCTGGCCTGTCTGAACGATAATTTGAAATCAAGCTGTCACACTGTGTATAAAAATATTCCGTGAGCTGGCTGCATAAAAAACGGGCACTTCTCCATATATCTGATGATATGTTCTTTTCCTTTTTGTTTCTTACTTTCTTTAACTTTAGTCTTGGGTGGCACACCATCATGAATACTACTGCTAAAGCAAACAAAATATCACTGGGTCTATATACAACATCTGTGCAGAACTGCTAATCCGTTTACTGAATAACATGTCTTTTCCTGCTATATTTCACTCATCCAATGTCTTGTACTGGCAAGTCAGGGGACTTAACATCTTTAAATATTTGATGTGTTCCCAGCTTGATAATGTCATTATATAACCATTATTTTAGAATTATCACTTCATGAAAGGGATGGCAGGAAAGGCATATACTACCATCCTGCCAAGGTTGTTTTTTTTTTTCTTCATTTCATTTGTAGCTGCAAAGACAATGCCAATGTTAAAATTTAACAGGGATATGTCCCCACAGAACTGAAACAGTCAACTAATTTTGTTCATAGACAAGTAGAAATTAGTCGTTTCTCATGATGAAAAAAGTGGAACTAACTATCCTTTCATTACTGCTTAACCGACACACATAATTTGATCATCTTGCCCATAAGACTGTTCCTGCAATTCATGCTTCATCATTCTATTATTTCAGTCATTTCTTTTTTCCAATAAAGCTACAGATCAATAACTCACAGAATTCTGCTTTCCACGTGAATGTTTGATGAGCTTTTATCACACAGTTATCCTTTGCAATTACCTAACCAACAGAAGGCTTAATCTGTCATGCCATGTTTCTTTGTCATGTTTCTTTCAGTCCTGCCATATATTTTTAAATTCTGTCACCAAAACTGTATATATTTGTACTCAACATGTACATGTGGACTTAAGCCTTCATAGCAATCATTTGTTACCATTCAAATTCATCTGCTCATACCCACTAAACAAAAACAGAAGAAAAAAAAAAAAAGGAAAAAAGATCTTGACAGTCTGATATAAAACAAACAAACAACAAAAAAAAAAAAAAAAAAAAAAAAAAAAAAAAAAGGGGGAAAAAAGATCTTGTTTGACAGCTTGATATAAAACAAAAAAAAAAACAAACAACCAGCCCCCCCCCCCCCCCCCCCCCCCCCCAAAAAAAAGAGATCTTGTTTAACAGTCTGATATAAAACAAAACAAAACAAAAACAAAAAGGGAAAAAGGATCTTGTTTGACAGTCTGATATAAAACAAAACAAAAACAAAAACAAAAACAAAAAAAAAGGGAAAAAAGATCTTGTTTGACAGTCTGATATAATACCAAAGAGGCGCGTAAAACATTTGATCTGACACAAGAGTCAGTAGCTCCCTTACTGCAGATCCAACTTCGTGAATCAAACCATCTAAAACATCTGTATTAGCACCAATAGCTCACTGGTTTTTCAACATTTTCATGCAGTTAAAAAAAAACAAAAAAACAAAAGTGGCAAAGTGTCACTCAGATGTACTGCCTCTTTGTGCCTGACAACAGCTGTTTTTCAGACATTTTGCCTGTCTGTGCCAAGCAACTACGCCCAAAGCACGAACGAGAGATTCAAGTAAAATTCAAGCCAAACATCAACCTGATTGTGTGCAAATATAGTTAAATCTGAAAAGGACAATAATTCAAAAACAACAAGAGAGGATGCTGTGCATGAAAACAGGCAGTCTCATGTATTTGGCAATGAACACAAAGTCTTAAGAAACAAATGATAGTATAGTCTTTCATCTTTTTCTCCTGCATATCATAATATAGTATAGTCACAGAATCACACAGAGGAGCAGATTTCAGCTGTATTATTGTTTTCATTTGACACCATTGTGAAAATTTGGATTCGACTTATGGGGAAGTTTTGCAAACTCACATTTGATCCCTGTAAAAAAAAATTGCTTCATAAAAGACAGTCCATCAGTCACAAAATGACACTGATAGTTCCATCATCAGAAGACAGTTACTGATGGGTGATGAAATCATGTGTACAAACCCACCAAGGCTGGAGCCCAGCACCAGTGTCTGTATTCTAGTAAGCCCAGCTCCCTCCAAGGTCCCTCCCAAGTCATGATGGATGGTACTGTGCCTTGATTGATGTCTGTAAGCTCCAACTGCAGGGTCTACAGGAAGTAGTCAGGGGTTCTTCTGGTCACATGAGGTTCTCCTCGTCTAGGTGCAGGATCAAACTGTAGGCTGGGAAAAAAGTAAGCAGGCAAGTGGTTTACATCACAGCAGTCAATATGAATGAACCAGCAGCAAAGAATACTAACTATCAGTGGTCTTAACATCATTTGAGCTGTCAATGCAAACAGTAGACCTGTTTACCCCAAAAAATTGTGTACCTGTTATATCTCAGACAAAAACCTGTAATTTGAAAAAAAAAGCTGTAATCTTCATAACTGCAATACTTTCACAACTTTTGAAGATTTGGAAGAGCTGGCCGTTGGCACGCAAGACCGCTTAAAAATTACGGCAAAATCGCAAGGGTAAACAGATCTGAAAACAGTATGCCAATTACATTTTCCCTACCATCTGATAAATGTATCCACACACACACAGAGAAGTGTCTGTGAAGTGTTCTAACATACAGACATTTTTACTTTCAGACAGGTATTCACGATGTTAAGTGTGCCAATACCTAGATATAAAAATAAACATAAACTGAAATTCTTGAACACGCACACACATACACACACACCCACAGAGCTCTGACATGTGAGAAATGATGAAACAAAGAGGTTCTGGATAAGTTGTCATCTTTAGATTACTTCTTGTCAATCTAATGGTTCATCATCCACTTTATCACTTTCCTTTAAGTTCTCTACAAGAGAACACATACTGTTATCCATTATGTACATCTGTCGGTATACAGATGGAATATCAAACAAGAATACTGAAAGACATGAATCAACACAAGACTGAACTCACAAGGAATACTTCAAGTTGTCATCTAACTCCATGAGGGCTGCTTTGGTTTCCACAGCGATAACAATAATTAGGGGCACTGAAGATTGTCACAACATTGCGATCATGGCACCAGTTGTAACCCTGAAACATAAAAAAGTCTTTGAAATGTAACCCTGCATCACGTGTTTAACAGTTTTAAAAGTTACATGTCATATTAAATCATGTGTGTTACATGGGGCAACAAGAACAACCTACACAGAAAACAGTTCTTGTTCACAAAAACTCACTAAATGTAGAGTGTAGCAAAAGGAGTGAGAAGAGTAAGCGAATCTCATTGGAAAGTTGAATATGAATGAGGTATTTTTTAGCCAATCTGAGAGGCAAGTCTGCTATGGGTTGATATGGGAAAAAAAGGACCACAGCACAGGGTAAACCCTTCATCATGTAGGTCAAACGAAAACAATCTCTACTCATCAAGGAATAAAAAAAAAACTGTGGGTTTATGTCCTGGCAAAGCCACATCTTTCATGCTGGTCATAAATTAGTGTTCTAGTCTTTGATGCTCAGATTCAGAGACTGTCACTGAACAGGGTAAACAGCAGTGATTTTCATTCCAGACACTTGCTCAGCCCTGACTTCTGGACTAGCAATTAGCATTGTCAGCATGGAGCCGAACAGGTCCTGTCCTGAGCACGGAAAATAAAAAACATGCACAGTGGAACATCAATAAATTATCCTGCAGCTCTTCTCTAAAGGGTATGCTAACAGTGAGTCAACAAAACCTCATGCCAAAATAAAAATAAATGATAGAAAGAGGTCGGTGGGATGTTGACACAGGCAAGAAGAGAAACACATCAACCAACTGAATAGAAACTGCAGCACTACTAAAAATCAATGTCTGCACATTTATCCATGCACATCTGCTTACACAATTCTGCACATCTTTCTGCACATCTGTATACATATCTTTGCGAAGCCTCCATGCACATCACGCACTCACACACACACAAACGTGCAAGTACACATACATACACCCTCTCTTTCTTTCTCAAGTCAAACAATCAGCAGGACTGCTCCCTCAAAAGTTCTCTGGGATTTATTATTTTCCTTGTCAACACCTTGTATAGTCTGTCTCACCTCCATGACCAGCTGGTGGGCACGGGAAATCAGAGTCAAGCCATTGCTGTGGTTGAAGGTCTCTGAGATGTCTTGTCCAAAGGTGTAGCCAGCACCTCGAGGTGAGATGCCCCAGCCACCACGATCATCAGGGTCTGACCATAGCAGGTCACACATTGGGCCCTGAAAACACGGGAAGATGTATTTTTCAGGTGCACTCTCTCATGAATCTACTGTGCGTGTGTCTCTGTGGTATATATATGTGTGTGTGTGTGTGTGTGTGTGTGTGTGTGTGTGTGTGTGTGTGTGTGTGTGTGTGTGTGTGTGTGTGCATGCGTGCGTGCGTGTGTGTGTGTGTGTGCATGCGTGCGTGTGTGGGGATGCGTGTGTGTTTCCATTTCCTACTTTCTGTTTTTGAAAAGCAATTACAATACTAAAAGTTCATTACAATGCCACAAAACATTCTCCACTGCGTCTGCCGGGCTGTTTCAATGCAGGGGGATTTTCCCTCAGTGTTAACATTGGCTTTGATTCCATTTCCCTTGCGGTCCTTCGAATGAGACTATAACCCGATGTTCCATGTGTGAACGCACGCATAACATCTTGCCCACATGTAAAATCCTATCACCAACTTTAGGAAAAGAAGGCCAGTTCGGCCGTTGGTATGGATGACATGTTACACATGGCATGCACCTTCCCCAAAGTTGGAGTATGGCTGCCTTAATGGCGGTATAAAAAACGGCCATACACATAAAACTCCATTCCCTATACACGGAGTGTCCGCAGGAGTATCAGCCTGCATACGCAGCAGAAGAAGAGAGTTCTGCACTGTCAACAGCAATAGCACCAGTAACTCAGGTAGTAATGAAAATCATGATGTGTCCATCTCAGAACCATTATGAGTTGTGGTTATGGAAAAATATAATAATACTTCACCATTTCATATTTATGAACTGAGGGATTACTCAAGCACCTGACATTACACCTGCACTCAAAAAAAAGAAAAAAAAAAAAAAAATCTGAAGTCTATGTGTAGCATAAACAAAAGGTAATATATAAGGCATAACATAACCAGCACCATGGCGCTGTGATAAGTGTTAGGGGGCTGTGATCTACGAAATCATGCGTTCAAGTCCCATCAGGGGCATTTGTATGGATTTTTAAGCTCCTTCTAGTTCCTACCCAAGTAAACTATGGGGTTAACTGATAGACTGGAATCATGCAGCTGAATTGTCTCTGACAGCATTGCTCACATTTCCAGACAAAATAGGTGTCGGTCTCTCATAGGCCTTGACACCAGGATATTGAAACAAAAATAAAGGGATAATACTCTTCTAAAACTGCGAGCCATTTACATATCCAGTTAGTTAAATGGTTTTAAGGATAATAACAGTGGCTTTGCATTATTTTTGTTTTTGTTTTTAAACACATAATGGTCTTTGAGCACATTCACCCCCCCCCCCCCCCCCCCCCCCTCCCTCTTTTGAATGTTTGATTCTTTGAACAACATACACTTGCATAAGACAAAATCATACCAAAAGTGTGGTAACAGTCACAACATCAATCTTATTCAGTCATCAAATGTTGGTCGCAGAAGCCAAGCCTTTCATGGCTTCCAAACAGTTTGACATGGTACAAATTTTGACACCAAAAGCAACATCATTATAAGAGAAAGAAAAAAAAAACAAAAAAAAAAAGAAAGAAAAAAAAACCAAAACAAACAACCCCCCAAACAAACCAACAACAAACCCCCCCCCCAACCAAACGAAACTATCAACAAAAAAAAAAAAAACAACCCAAAGAAACATACCCATGGCAACTGAGACATAAACTTGTCATGCATGACCCACTTTCGTAATAATACGTTTTAACAATTGGATTCTAACATTAAAAACAACTTATGTAATAAAGAACTTGCATCTGTCTGATGTGAACTTTTTCTTTTTTTTCATACTTCATTTACTGAATGTTCTTTATAAGGAATTTAATATTAAAGTTTGACAATGCGACTATGAAGTTAAAACTCTTACCAGTTTATGATGGCATTATCCACCATTTCTGAACATGTAAAACAAGTTCATTTTAGATTTTATGACTGGAATAACACAAGACACCACAAGAGGTCATCTAACTGCATCAAAATAAAGGGAAAAAAAAAAATTCATTTTCTTTTGTTTGCAATTCCCAGACCTGTTTACCCTGATCTTGCATGTAATGTACTTCTCAATAAAAAAAATGATTGCATTTTCTACAAAAGATGAGAACAAATCTTCCAAATTTTTCTAAAAGCTGGGAAATGGGGGTTGTTTGTTTTCATCCATGAGGGCACAGCAGAGAGTAGACGGTTACCCGATATTGTAAAACTGCAGTACAAACAGGTTCTTACCATACAAATTCCTTTCAAACCCGATTCACTGGCACACTTCAGCACAAATTCATGCCCTCTTACTGGTTTGTTTGATCTTTTAGAGCCTGTAGTGGCAAACATTTTCCTATGTGACTGACATGTTGTTGGAAAAACAGACACAGCCAGACATTATTTCATGCGTAAGAACTACCGAGAGTTGTTCTTCTTTGGTCAATGCACATCAAAATACCAGCAAGGTCAAAATCTGTAAGTGCAATTATCACCCAAGAACTTGTCTTTCAATATTTTTCTCTAGAATTACAACAAAATTTTTTTTAACTTAGTCGTACTTGCCTCATTTTCACAAAACGTGTGTACAAAACACTGGAAATAGTGTGAGTAATCAGGTCTGTATCCGTCATAACATTGTGGTCTTGAACACTTTTATCTTGAATTTGATCAAATCTTTCACTTAATACACGTGTGTGCGCCTGTGTGTGTGTGTGTGTGTGTGTGTGTGTGTGTGTGTGTGTGTGTGTGTGTGTGTGTACGCGTGTGTATACGTGTGTGTGTGTGTGTGTGTGTGTGTGTGTGTGTGTGTGTGTGTGTGTGTGTGTGTGTGTGTACATGTGTGATATTGTCATGCTCTGCATGTTTGCACATGTGATCATTAAATTTGTTTAATTTCAAAGTCTGGAAACATTGCACTAATGACATGAAAACAAGTTCACTTAGAAACACCTTTAACGCATGTTTCTCATGACTTTTTTTCCTTCTGAGCTGACATCTTATTGCTAACATATCATTTTAAGTCATCATAATTATTAAAAAAAAAAAATTATATGCCTAATAAATTGAATACAGAAGGTGTTTTACAATAACAACACACATAAAAATTACAAGCCAAGTAAATCAAAATGGGCAATACACAAAACCCATTCCGCAGTCACAAGTTTGTGCCACATCCATGTGTATCCCCACACAGCCTCATCTTCTCACACTTCCTCTGCATCTGTCACCCACCTCTCAAACAAATACCAGTGGATGAATAAACAAAAGCATCTCCAAATACCTAATATACTTCTGAAAACAGCACTGGCACATATCTTATCGGCACCACATATTTCTGAAAACAGCACCGGCACATACCTTACCTATCAGTTAAATGAGAAAAGGAAGGTTTTCAACAGCACATATTTTATCTATCAGTTAGATGGGAAAAGGAAAGTTTTTAAACTTGATTTAGCAAAGAGCATCATTATCAAATTCTTCTTTTTTTTTCCAGTTGTGCAAGTGTACACTGATGAATTCTCAATTCTCAAGTTCAATGTAGTCTCAGCACAAAATACACCTACCACTTCACCTGAAATGTACTATATAGAATCACTGAAATCATTAAGTTCAGCTATAATAAGCAATGAAAACACATTTTTTAACTTATTTTCTTACTTTCGTTATTAAAACAGCTATAAAAAGTAATGAAAAATTTTTAGCAGACTTTCTTACTTCAACTATGAAAACAAAACAAAATACAAAAAACACATTTTTAAACTTATTTTCTTACTTTCATTATCAAAACAGCTATAAAAAGTAATGAAAAATTTTTAGCGGACTTTCTTACTTCAACTATGAAAACAAAACAAAATACAAAAAACAAACAACACAATAACAGCAACCTGGACATATAATCATCAAAATATTAAAGATTTACCAAACAATCCATTGTTTAGCCACATATTTTTGCTGCTTTTAATTTCTTAATTTAATTTTGTATGACATATTTCTTTCTCTTTAAAATGGTGTATTACAATATGTGCAATGTTTTTGTTTTGTGTTATATACATTCGAGAATTATATCAATATCAAATTTTGGTAAATCGCTCAAATGTTAGAACTGTTAAAAGTTAGTCATGTCTTTTGCATATTGACTTTTGCAGGATTAAATTCCTTGGCTAAATTGCTGTGTCAGGATATTAAAACTTGTCAGCATTTAAGAAGAAAGGCCAAACATACTGCAAACTTCCTGAATACAACCTGGGAATTTATAAACAACAATTTGTTTTCCTCGTGCAATGACTATTTCTCATGACCTCTGTCTCTATCCCTCTCTCCCCTCCCCCCATTCTCCCTAACCATCATTCCACCATGTCTGACAGATTTGAGTAACTGGTATAAAAAAAAAGTTTGCCTTGACAATTTGTCAACTTAGTGGTACTGACTGAGTTGATCACTACATCAGGTATAAGTTTTTTGATTACATTCACATACTCAGTTACAGACGGTGTGTTTTGTGTGCTGATCTCTCTTGCCAACATGTGGCAGCACAAATCAAAATGAGCATAACACAGTTAATATATATGTCACTTCTTTCTACTCTTTAAGATAAATGTGCCACAAAAATCACACACACATAGTCTTACTACATACCACTTCTAAAATGCCCACAATTAAGAGGGTTCAAACGGGTGACATTAAGCCATATATAAGTTTTCAGCTGGTTGGCAGCGTTGTGAATTGCAAAATCGCTTTTTGGAATAGGACAAACATATACAAAAAAAAAGAGTTCTGTAACTGTCTGAGCAATATCTGTTATGATTTTTCATGAGTTTCCACCTCAGAACAAATAGTTCAGAATGCAAGTTAATGATGAAAACATGACAGGTGCTTACTCCCTTCCCTCTCTGTAGTAGCATGACCTAGAGCCATACCATCTCCTGGGGAGATTTACTATCATTTTCATGAATACTTATACAGCGCCGATCCTCAGCTAGAGACCAAGCTCTAAGCATTTTACAATCCACACTCCACTACCTGGGTAGTGCTTGCTGACTGAAGAGCTACCAGCAGGCGCTTCATTCCGTCGTTTCGCATGTCATCCAGTCAATATTGTTCAGTATCTTTCACTCAATTTTCTTACTGCCTTCATTCTTATGTGCAAGATGTTATGCGCGTGTTTACACCTCAGTTTATAGTCTCAATCAAAGGACTGTATGGGAAACGCAGTCAGAACCAATGTTAACTCCGTGTGAAAAATCCCCCTCTAATGAAATGGCCCGGTGGAGATTCGAACCTGTTACCCCAGGATCACCAAGATTATGAGTTCCGCGCTCTACCTCTGAACTATTCTGGCCCCCCAATAAACAGAATAACCATGATTTTATTTAGAAAACAACATAAAACATATTTCTTCACAAATTTAAATGACAAAGAATGCACCTATGAAAATATGGACATTCTGAACTAAAACGAGGTGTCACAGGTGCGGTTTCCGACGACTGTGAATGTGTGCCGTTTGTATAGCCAGAGAGTACTGCATCTGTGTTCAGTGTTCCTTAACCATCAACTTTGGCAAGTTCAGCTGTGAGCTCAACATTGATGAGGTAATGGTGCTGGAAGCAGTCACGTCTGCTCCATACTCTGTCCCTGCTTGTTGGGTCGGGTATTGGCAAAATCTGATCCCCTCCCTCCAGAGGGTAAGAATACTTTTTTTTTTTGAATATGCAGATTTGTTGTAGGGCAATTGTAACTAACTGATAGTATATTTTTCTATACATTTTTGATAAAATGCTCAGACTTTGTAACACTGTGATTGTTTGGGAAGTTCTTCAGTTCAGTATGCTCGTTTGTGTGTTTTGCTGAGTTGTACAATTTTGGTTATTTCATTCTCTACTCTTACTAACTAATCAACACTTCTGACGCTGAATAAGAGGTAGATCAGGTTATTTATGGTACTATTCACTTTGCAGGGTTTTCAACCTGAGGCACGGGCCCAGATGGCCGAGTGCACCGGAGGGGGTGTTCGTGCTGTCCTACGCTTCTTCTCCCTGCTGTGGCATAGCAGTTTTCTCTGAGGCCAGGATTCACCCTTGCTTCCCCAGTGCCTTGCATTTCAGTAGCCGGTCTCTTCTCTCTGGACGCCTGACCGGTGCCCTTTGTTTTGGACCTTGCTCCCCTGCACCCTGTCGCAGGAGTGGGACCAGTGGTCTTTGATCGTACTCTTCTGCACCCAGTCTCAGAAGTATTATCTTGTGGACTGCCATCAACGCATCCGCAATTGAGGTCAGTTAGACTTTAAATAATTGAAGATCATCACCACAAGGAGTGTTTTTTTTTTTATGTGTGTGTGAGTCTACTCCAGTTTGAACAGTAATACACCTGACCAGTGATCAAAATTCTGATGGGATTTAATTCTTATCCAGACCTCACCTGTTATCTTTTTTCGAAAGTGTTACAAATTTCTTTTGTTGTTATTGTTTGTATCATGAGTAGTGCAATGAATTCTTTTCCAGCCTAATGGGAAGCTTGGGTGAACATGTGAACAGAGACAAATTAGTCTATATATTGATGTTGTTCATGTGCTAAAGAGTCATTTCTATTTTTTTGCTGTTTATTAACAATACACTCCTCTCTAATTTCCTGTTTGTGCTGTTATGTTGTAGGGTGGTGTGAGTGAGCGACAGATAGAATTGGTAGAATGCACATAAAACCTACATGCTTTCATACATTCTTGAGACAGATCTGACAGATCCATTTGCAAGCACCCCTCCTTCCACTCTGTGACACAAGGTCAACAATGACATTTTTAATGTGGATGGGACAGCCCCTATTTTTTCCTAATCAGAACAGGCCAAGGAAAGAGTGGCAGAGTCTCCAGACAAATGTTATATACTCCAAATAAGGGCAGCTGATCGGTTTCTTTCCCCAAATTCATGTACTAGTGTTCAAATTTATGTGGAAGGAGTGAACAGAATGAATTACAATGTAATGCTCACCTCATGAGGCACCTCTTGTATTCTGTCCAGTGCTCTGATATGATCCAGAGTGTCTATCGAAGGTGACAGTCCTCCATGTAAACAGAAAATCTGAAACCACATCACCACAACTTTTGTTTTCTGTTAACCAAATTTTGAGCTGACCTGGCCAAATCTTAAAATCATCACATAATGCTATCATTTATGTATCATAATACTTGTATTTCATCAGTGTGTCTCCGGAATGCAGACCCAATCTTTCGAAACCAAGTTAAAAAAAGGTCCCAATGTTGGCGGTGCAAATGGATATAACTGTCGATATATTCTCTTCTACAAGGCCATTAGGCCATAACATTTTTCAGTAATAACTAAACAAAATTCCTGTTTATTCCTTTTCAAAGTCAGAGCATTATAAAACACAGAATGATGATAATTTTAAGCCCTTGATGGTTTTCAATTGGCCTGGGATGCAGTTTAAAGTTGGTTCTGAGCTCCTGTCATGTATCTTTTTGTTTATCCTCTTTCTTATAAAATTTGCAATCTCTTAGGCAGACTTTCAACAAACATTAGTAGTTTTTGTCATCCCATACCTTATGTCAAAATGTACTGAAAATAACAATCATTCTGACCCTGAATCAGTAAGTAATAAAAGGTCAAGCCTCTTCTAAGGTCATCATTACACATATTCTTCACAAAAGTGTAATGTAATTTACCATTTATGCTGGTTTGATATTCATAAGGTCCCAGTTTTGTTCAAAATGATAATATATTCAAACAAGCATAAAACAGAGTGTAAAAAGATCTTACCTGATCTTGCACGAGAGCCGTGAGAGGCAAGTAGTCGAATAAATCTGTGAAATACTTCCAAACATTTGCATTGCCATACTTTCTAAGACACTCATCGTAGAATCCATAAACCTGCGTGATCTGCCGACTCTCATGGTTGCCTCTCAAAATGGTGATTCTGTCCTTGAATCTCACCTGCACATTCATGACCAGAACGTCAATTCTTTTTTCTGTCTTCACAATCTGAATGACCCAGACAACAAAGTCAGGGCTGCAAAACTCTCCTGAACGGTTATGCATACTATTGTATAATTAATCCCCTGACAGAAACACACATCAACTATCCCATACAAAGCTACTGTTTTGTGTCTCACGACTATGAGCATATGGTAATGGAAAACCTTAAAACTTGCAACTCATCACACATCCCTCCTAACCCCACCTCTTCCATCCCCACCCTTCCTCCAACAAGATTATGACAATCTGATCTCGGACAACTTGAAAATGTGTGACTCCAGTCCCTCCCTCCTCTTTACCTTAGCAATCCCAACAGAGCTGCCAAGGCCTCAAAAGCACTAAGTGTTCACATTTTGACATTTTACATTCCAAATCTAAGCGTAGCACTCATGAGCAGTATAGCAGTCAGACTCAGTCTGCTTCACACACAGCACAATGGCAGAAATCTCGCAAGTCATTGTATGGTTTTGACTTGACCAACAAAAGTACCAAAATGGTTGACTACGAATCCAATCCATAGAGCAGCAAAATTGCATTTGTCTTCAGCGATGTTTCCTATACTTTTTTCTTCCTCTACCTTTCGAACTTGACCATTTCTTTGACAAAATAAAGTCTGCAGCCAAAAGATCTACGGTACCTCATTTCCATTTGAGCTACAGCTAAGTGTGTAAACAGACCCCCCCCCCCCCCCCCCCCCCACACACACACACACATTTATTATTATTGTTTTCAGCTCAGCATTTTGTCATAAAGTATAGCGGCATAGAATTGTCAGTGGCAACTCTGATCTCAACAACAGGGTCCTTAACTTACTGCTCTGATCTTTCATACAAAATACATTACTAGATACTGAATAAAATGAAAAAAAAAAACAAAAAAAAAAAAAAACATTATTCACTACCTGACGCAGAAAACATTAGTTACTACCTGAAACAGAAAACCAGACTTTATCATTTCAATTTCTCCACCCAGCAATAAATAGGAACAGGATTCAGTTCAGAGATAAGTAAAGTGGTGGAAACTAGATGGATTTGCCTCTGATTACCTCTGACTTCTTAATGCCCAGTCCTAGACAAGGAGAATTTTTAACATTTCACTGCACCTACCACCAGCAGATTATGGAACTTAAATTTCAACAATTAAAGATGCATGCCTAAAAAAGAAAATGCTCACACACACACACACACACACACACACACACACACACCACACACACACACAGGGGAGAGGGGGGGGGGGGGGGAGAGAGACAGAGAGACAGAGAGAGAGAGAGACAGAGAGAGAGAGAGAGAGAGAGAGAGAGAGAGAGAGAGAGAGAGAGAGAGAGAGAGAGAGAGAGAGAGAGAAGCAGTGATTCTGCTGTACAAATTAAAACTGGAACAGTACATGTTCAAAGGTAAATGGCTTAACAAAACCGTAAGCCTGATCAAGGCAATCAGTTAAAACTCAAGTGCTACTAATCAACCAGAGGATATTTCCTTCTGCCAACACCTGGTGACAATAAATTTCAATCAGGGTACAGTACAGGCGGCTGATATTTTTGTAAAGTATTTTGTCCTCTGAACCAGTAAGATATTGGTAAACAAAAATCCTGGAGAGAGAGAGAGAGAGAGAGAGAGAGAGAGAGAGAGAGAGAGAGAGAGAGAGGGAGTACATATGTGTACTATGAAGGCATACATGTGCAAGAAAAAGAAATTGTTCAGAAGAACAAGACTCAGCTTGCCTTCAGAGCCACCAGCAGAGTAACTGTCTCCACAGAATAATATCCTCTGTCCACATAGTCTCCCATGAAGAGATAATTGGTATCAGGTGACCTTCCCCCAATGCGGAACAGCTCCATCAGGTCATGAAACTGACCATGTACATCGCCACAAACAGTCACCGGAGCCTTCACTTCTTGCACATTGGACTCCTTGGACAAGAGTTCTTTGGCCTGAAGAACAATTCATCTGTTACCATTTCACATTCATAAATTATGCCAGTGTGACATCCAATGTATATTTTTGTTTGATATATCAATGGTGAATATAGTAAGTGGCGAATATAGTAAGTGAACAAAAACAGCAACAAATCCAATAAGAACATTCTCAATCAGCTTAAAATATTGATTCAGACTGAAAAACAAAAGAAGGCAATTTAGCTAAATCTCTTACTCACTAAAAACCATCTTTGTTAAGAAAAAAAAAAGATACGGAGTGACACTGGTAGATGCAGTGTACAAAGGGATGGAAGTTATATAAACCAATGGAAAGGGAACATGGTATGAAGAAATTCACTGATCTTTGTGGTGGAATACAAATACTTATCAAAAATAGTGTACCTGACTAAGATGTTTACACATCAAAATCGATTAACAACCCCCTAACTCATAAATGATCAGCAGTCACACATGCAGATCACTTTTTGCAGTCACACTACGTCTGCAGATCTGGTTACCTAAAGAACTGGTCAATAGTTGAACATGTAGACCATGGTTTGCAATCTGAATCAATCTACAATTACCGGAACATCTGGTCAGTAGTTGGATCATTGTTAGCTGTCACTGCCAGTCTACAGATCTTTTCAGCTAAACTGGTCTGTATTCAGAAATGCAGATCATGGTTTCTAGTCACCCCTGTCCACAGATCCAATAACCTAACACTGACAAGACATGCAGATCATCATTCACAGTCACACAACAGTTAGTCTACAGATCCAGACAAAATAAGAAAAGGTGACAGACAGGTATGCAGCTTAAACTTGGACCAGAGGCCTGTTTAAACAATCAGCTGACCAACTTAAATAGCAAGCTGATCAGTTGACTAGTCTGATTATGTAGCCAATCCTTCACAGTTTGTTAACAGATGCAATTACTTCACAAGGTCAGCAGTCAGACATGAACCCTATCCTTCAGTAAGCAGACACATCTACCTCATGCAGCCTATCCTTCAGTCAATCCACAGACCCCTCCTACTTCTTGAACTTGTCGGGTGTGTAGTTGGGGGTAGGTGGTGGCAGAGGAAGGGGGAGTGAGTTGAGAGAGAGAGAGAGAGAGAGAGAGAGAGAGAGAGAGAGAGAGAGAGAGAATGTGTATGTGCGAGAGACAGAGAGAGTGAGAGAGAGAAAGAGAGACAGAGGGTGAGAGTGGGAGAAAATATAAGCATCACTCATACGTAAAGGACAATATGTTTCACCATATTTGGAAACTTATGTTTTATCTAGCGGAAAGAAAATGAAATTCCTTGTTGAAGAAACTCTATTGACATTGGTTTGCGACACTGCCAGTCTCTGCTTCTATCTTCTACAGTATGTATTGAGCCGCCAATGGCAATAAACAAAACGGACAATACTCTTCCATGAGAGATCTTTTGTCACCCATTTTGATCCTAAATTGATTTAAGCAGATTATCCACATTGGAATGAAGTGTGGTTGCAGTAACAGGCACGTTTTTTTCTGACTAGCTGTACCGCAAGAGAGAGAGAGAGAGAGAGAGGGGACCGATTCCCACTTCGACACTGCCACAATAAGAGCATGAAGGCTAGGCTCACCATACCTGATGTTCCATTCAAAATTTCAAGCAAACATGTGTGGCCCACCAGCAATCTGAATCTCTGCTTAATCCTCATGATCAATCATCATCAAGATTTAACAACAGCTACAAAAAGTTGTGGCAAGCCAACTGCGCACACACACACACACACACACCCTCTCCCCCCCCCCCCCCCCCACACACTTCTCCTTTAGTTAAATTTTTTTTTTTTTTGCAGACTGTAAATGTTTTTCCATCAATATGGGATATGGATGGAAGTATGGAGGTATAAAGGGAAGAAAGAAAACTTTAGGGAACAGAAAACTGACTTTTATACAATCTTGAATAAGCCACAAACAGTTGAAAAGGGAGGTAGTTTTCATGTCATCTCAAGGACTGAAATGGCAAAAAAATTGCATCTGGACGGCTGAACATACAATTTGCAAATACAACGTGAGCATGTTTGCTGGGTTACCACTTTTACAAATCCAAAGGAATCTACACAGTCCAGTCACATTTTCGATTTATGTTCTTGCAGATGATACAAGTTTACATCACAAGTCCATGTATAAACTTTTTTTTGCGAGAGAGGACAGTCAGCAATTTTTCTGCACGATACTATGAAAGGGAGAATGACAAACGCTGTACAAAGTTCCTGATCTTGTCTGGATGAGAAGTAGACCATAACCACTTGATGCTCAAACTTCATCACCATAAGGGCATCATTTTGAATATAGGTTTCAAATTTTTTGATTTGCAGAAAGAGGAAATGGAAGGTGGCCAGGGCAGATGATTTTTGCTTTTTGATGGTAGGAGTACTGATTCGACTATAAGACTCTGACACAAAAAGCGAACACTGCGCATGACAGAGTGCCAGAAGGGAGGGACAGGGTGGGCTGGCTTGGGTTCCAGTTCACCCTATTTTGGGGAGGGGGGAAGAGGGGAATAGGGGACATGTTATTGTTATCATACCCACAACAAATTTTTCTCTTTACCCTTATACTGTTCTATATGCACTCAAATATGCCCTCTGTGTCCATCCATCTTGTCTCTTTCTTGATGCATGCGCGTGCTTCTGCGAGATTTGAGTGTTCCTTTTTAGAATTCTAATGTTCTGTTAACAATGAAAAACAAATGTGTGTGTGTGTGTGTGTGTGTGTGTGTGTGTGTGTGTGTGTGTGTGTGTGCGCGCGCGCGCGCGTGCATGTGCTATAAAAGAGGGGTTATGGGCCTGCTGAGTTGGTTACAAAGCCAGAAAAAGATCTATGATTGCAAGTAAAATTTCTGCAAATCCTCTGTTTACATCAACAAAATCTGGCCAACAGGCTGAAGAGCCTTTCGTCTACTCAATCCAGTTACTGGTAAAAAGCAGTTTCCATCTTCTCTGAGGAGAGCGCACTGCATTGTAATAATGGTAAATTTCACTCGTTAAAATTTTTTTGAAAGCAATATTCTTCCCAATGTTTGTCAAGTCCGTTTTAAAAACCACTGAATGTTCCTAAGGCTACAACAGTACATGGTAAAAATTCTAAATATTGGCAGTTCTGTTAGTATAAACAAACAAAAAAAAAAAAAGAACTTTTTTTTTTTTTTTTTTTTTTAAATAAATGGTTTAACAAATATTATCGAAAGAAATTCTATTTCAATTGGCGATTATCAAGTGGGGTTTTAAATACGATGACCCTGAACTCAAACACTGTCAGTTTGAGCATATCAACCTTGGGCACAGCCGCAATGAAAATGAAAGTACACAA
This sequence comes from Conus betulinus, assembly GCA_016801955.1. Lineage (NCBI taxonomy): Eukaryota > Metazoa > Mollusca > Gastropoda > Neogastropoda > Conidae > Conus > Conus betulinus. Next base: position 129,448 of record JADBJO010001705.1, on the reverse strand, counting down.
GTTGGCCTTTACCTTTTCACATAACGTTTTGACATGGTTTTCGCTCAGTTGCTGCTTGCATTCGTTCAGTTGCTCGATCCATTGATCGAGCTCTTTCATTGCCCCCCGTTCGTCCACACCCATTTCTGCAATTTACTGTCGATGTCAAAACACTGCAACAAAAAGATCACGTTTAACTGATAGCTAGCCAACACTGTAACTGTTGTCTGGCAACAACCGGAAAAAACCGGAGAAATAAAGATGGCTGCTTCATGTGGGAGCAATCATTGTAAAATGCAAATATTAATGATACATTGATGCACTCTCTGCACAAATCACATACCATGTTACCGTCTCATAATCATACAATTTACTGCTAGATGTTTGATTGTTATTGTGCAAGGGTTCAAGTGACCTACCTTCCGTTTGTGGTCAAGCGGCCGTGCGAAGACACGATCAGCAAGCAAGCCGATGCGCCACCTATTGGTGCATTCAATCGTCATACTTGCATTCATGGAGGTCGATACGAAAACGTGGATCAGCATTTTACCTCCTTTACAGACAAAAACAAAACGCAATAAAACAACCAGTTTAATAGAACTATGAATATAAATGAATCAATAGGACTGCACATTTACATCACTTTTTAAACTGGGATGTATAGTTACAGAAACAAAAAAAAAAGCACGAACTTTGACCTTCAATGCATTAAAGGGAGCTGGGCAGATCGTGGATCTACGTGATAATCTTTGTGTTTTTCTGTATTCACTCTCAAGGAAACATTGATTTTAAAAATCAACAGACTGCATTGTTTCCGGAAAATATGTTGGATCCTACATTCACAAAATTTGCATGTCTGTTGATTTAAATTACGGGGAGAAACACTCAAAACAAGGGACATTACACTGTCCGTTGTTTCCAAACCTTACGGGCAGCTATGGGGAACCTATTTTCGATTCTCGGAACTTAAAAAAAAAAAAAAAAATCTTTCAAGAAGAATGGTGACTTTGTATAGGTCCATTTGTTATATTGATCAAAATATTTCAAAGAGATCATTAATTTCTTAATGCAATGATGTGTCGTTGGACTGCAGTTTTTTAATTTGTAAAAACCAGTTTCACTTTTAGTTTACTCTTGCCAGTCCCAAGAAATGGCGGAGCAATAAAACATGACGGCTGTGGCCGTCAAATGGATGAAGACAGGCTCTTTCAAACTAATCAAAGAGTCTGTGAGAGACCTGTTGTTTTTAGTTTATTTGATGTTTCTGTTTCACGCGGGGAAAAATGTTGATCCACGACTGTTAGGTCCGTTACGTGCTGTTTTTGTATGGGACAAAGCGGATTGTTTCACTGCCAGGAAGTGTGACGATGGCTTTGAAAGCTGAAGATTCCAGAGCACGTAGCCCTTTCAGTGAAGGTAAAATGATCTCACCACTAAAACACCCAGACCATGACCATTACGAATCAATGCGTTAATGGATATTATTATGAAATCCAAGATTTTGGGAGATTGTTCAGGGGATGCTGCTAAAGTATTTCATGATGTCAAATTGTTAAGTTGTTGATTTAGGTTTTTTTTAGATTAGTCTTGATCATAAATACAGTTATGTGCAACACTAGTTTAACATTGCAGGGATTAGAAATATAAGAAGGCTGGTACATTTTTTTTTTTTGCTTTAAATTTCATCACCAGTATTCATATATAGGAAAACAAACAACAACAATGTATTGACGTTTTACTTTGATTCAGACAAGTTCCTTGCCAATTTCCCATTCAGTGATTCACAAAGCTGTATGTGCAGTTTGTAACTGCATTCAGTTCATTACTATATTTTTAACATGGGATCAAGGCATGGCTGTGAAACCCTCAAATGGTGAGGATTATGTGAGTGGACTAATCTAGCGGTCTCACATTGCTCACCTGAGTTAGACATCAAGTGATTGAAGCATTTGAGAATTATTTAATGGTGTCCAATTTGAAACACATGAACATTCATAGTTATAAGAAATGGTTCAGGTAAGAAAAAACACACACACACACACACACACACACACACACACACACACACACACTCTCTCTCTCTCTCTCTCTCTCTCTCTCTCTCTCTCTCTCTCTCTCTCTCACACACACACACACACACACACACACACACACACACACACACACACACACACTCACACACATATATTGTAAACAGAATCATAGTACTGATTAAAGTTAAAGAACACATATTTTAGCTGTATGGTCAGCTGTCTCAGGGCTTTCCACTGTTCTACCAGAAATGATAAACGTAAACAATGACAGTCACTGTGTATAAAATTGAATGGAAGAAATTTCTGTCATATAATACTAAACATATCTCATCTGCCAAAGAACTTTGATAACCAGCATAATCTGATCCATATGATGATATGAAGCATTGGCCATTTTGGTCATGAAGCTACTGCCTGTCAATAGTGTCATGGCTTTCAAGTGTATTGAGATGTAGTACACAGTAATGTGAATCTACCAATTTTGTGGCATCTCACTTAAGTGACGTACTTAAGAATGGCATCCATTGTAAGGCAAGTTCAGAACAGTGGCATCCACCTAAGCATAATCCTATATTGAATTATGTGCATTGTGGTCTCAAAACATAGCGGATGTGAGGATGTGATGTAGCATATATATGGACTAGTCCACACGCAGTGATGCCTCCTTGATGAAACTGAAACTGAAACTATCACATACAGCAACATTCCTTTACAGAGAGCAGAGTGACCGGATTTGAATTATATGCCCTTGGTGGGAGCAAAAGCTTCCATTGTGGTTTATACTAGGACAGCATTTTTGCCTAGCTTCAGACAGCTTAACGGATCATTCATCAGTGCATCCTCCAGCCTACCTTTCTGTCTTTTTCTGTCAAGGGGAGGTGGGGGAAGAGTTTGTGAGGAAGGGAGGTGACGGAAATGACTGCTATCCCAGATACTCAACTATTGAAAAACTGACCACAGGGGTGAGGGAGCTGGGGAGCCAGTAAAGGAGGTGATGAGGGGGAAGGGAGAGGTGGGAAAAAGGTATAAAGCATGAGTGAGTCTGGATGTTCTCAAAGTCAGGCTTGGACACTGTGACATGGCGTATTGACACTCTGCACCATCCCCTTTTTTCTCCTTCTTTTGGCAGTATAGTTTTCAAATCTATGCCAACTGTCCCTCTTTCCTCCCTTTCCCCTCTCAAAACCCTCACAACCCACCCCCACCCCCCACCCCCCTTGCTTAGGTCGCAATAATTTGGAGAAAGGTGAGGTCACTTTGCTGTAATACTTTCCTTACCTTCCCTCCATACCTGATAGATCAGAGATGCAATTAAGCCAGGCCCCTCTCTCCCCCCCCTTTCACCACCACTTCCTTTGTGCTTTCCATTTCCTTCCCCTATCATGCATCCCGGCAACCATGACTGTTGAACACTCAGCAGCTGTACATGATGCAGTTATGTTAAGCAGTCCTTTGTCAACTGGCATGTACTGATGAAGGCACACTAAAAGGAACCCCAGCCGCGAAGAAAGAGTGTTCTCAAATCTTCTATACAGACTGTACCTCCCACTGTAAGTGGTGGGGGATGACCAACCCCTTCCTCCCTTTTTCTTTGTCTTTAGTGACTCAAAGCCAACTGGTACAGGGAACAGAATAAGTGGCTTAGTTTATAAAAAAAGGGGAAACTCACTGTGAACAATCACTGGCCTTCACAGACCAGCTGTAAGTGAATCAAGAATTAGAACAGGGGTAAACCAGAGAGAGTGAAAGTTTATCTCAGCTACTCTGATCCTGTCTAAGATTCACTGACAACCCAAAAGAACTGTGAGTTGAAACTATGTTTCTAAATTTTGAGACTATGCATTGATTGTATGTATTGTATGCCTTGTGGTTTAAACTGTATAACTTTATGGCAATACTTGGTGACATCTGTCAAAATGATGAATGAGCATTCTGTAAAGTAATAGTTTGTGTGCCACAACTTGGTAAAAACTTTTAAGTGTTTTGTTAAACAATCTGATTAACATTCTTTGTTAGTAATCTGACTTTTCCCAGTATTCAATACTACCTGTTAAGATGATAACTGAATACTTGTTAAGTTGATTTATGAATACTGTTGTCAGAATGCTTTATAGTATGCAACTCTAAACAACATGAGTATTCGGCTTAGTGTATTCCAAGTCACTTCAACTTAATTTATAAGAAAAAACATTGAAGAGTTATTTGACATCTATTGTTGAGCAGTGTATAACTGTCTCCTACCCTTTGTTAAAACTCCACTCAAAATCAGAATGATAGTGGAGACTGATAATTATGGCAGATATATCTATGCTAGTCTAATCCTTTGTTGGCCGAGATCTCACACATTTACTGAAAGCCAGAGGGCAAGAGTGGAACTCGACAAGCCCAGACTCCCAGCTACTTAACGACAGACCAGGTTCTGTTTTTTTTTTAGAATCTGAGTTCCTATCTACCCTGGGCATACCTGGAAGTGGACAAACACTGCAGCCCAGCAGATCTACAAGGAAGTGAATCAGTCACCAGCAACAAGAGAGATCAACTATACTCTCCCAACATCAGATAAGTTCTGATATTCCAAGTGGACTCCAACTCAACTCATCTAGAACTTTCCCTCTCTTGATGATGACAAAAGAAGTGGGAAACAAAAATCAGCCTGAACTGAATTTGAGAAATTGATTTGAATATTTCACCATTGTATGAATTTCACCCTTGTAAAAAACAAGTAAATTACATGTGTGAAAGTGCACTTAACTTGTGTCAGTTCTTTGTTTTGCATTCAGTATTGAATTTTGGAACTTATCTCTTATTCTGGAACTTATCTCTTATTCTGTCTCTCAGAGCTACAAGTAATTTAAAGGTACAAGCCTAAGGAAAATTATCCCTGAGCCACTTTTTAGTAGTTTTTAAACAGTCCCGAGAAAAATGAAAATTTCTTTCGATGACTAGTTTGTAGTACCGGAAAGTTGCTCGTTCCATAACTACTAAACTAGTGAGAGAGGGTGGAGGTGAAAATGTTAAGAGTACTCTGTTAGAGAAAATATTCCAAGTCCTTCCCCTAGAGGACACACCGACCCACTCCCAACTCTCATCACAGACACTGATTCTGCAGACTACAGAACCTTGCAAGCACTGACACTGGAGCAAATCTGATGTAACTGATGGTTGTGAATTATATAGTAAGTTCAGAACAAACCATAAACATATTTCATAAATTCATAACTGGCACAAACCTGTCTAAAACAAGACCTTTTACTTATTGGTATGTTGGTAAACATATATTTTGGTCCAGTTTACAGAAATATTTACTGAGGTGACAAGAGTGCTCTCTTGGATACAAGACACTCATGTCTTTCTATCAGCAGGTGTAAGGAAATTTGGTATGGTTTAGAGAGAGATTCTCCAACAAATTGTGGGGAAAAAAAAAACCCACACCTGTAATTGACATATTACATGAGTGTGACTAATGTTGCATGTCTGCATTAAGCTGGTAAGGTCAGATTTTGCAAATAAACTAACAGAACATCAGCATGATGAGCATACGTCTTTGAGAGAGAGAGAGAGAGAGAGAGAGTGTGTGTGTGTGTGTGTGTGTGTGTGTGTGTGCGCGCGCGTATGTGTGTGAGTGTGTGTGTGTGTGTGTGTGTGTGTGTGTGTGTGTGTGCCCAGACTTCTCTCTTTTCTTTTTCTTCTAGGCTATTTACTTCCAAGACATTTCTATCCAGAAAAAGGGAAGTAAGAAAGGGAGGTTGGGATAGTAGATGGAGGGAAAGCGGAAGGGAATGGTAGGGGTAGTGGTGAGAGTGAGATTTAAAGGAGAGAGGGGTGGTGAGAGAGGGGGAGGAGAAGAGTGAGCTGGAGTGAATGAGAGCAGGATGAAGGGGAAGGGGAGTGTGTGTGTGTGTGTGTGTGTGTGTGTGTGTGTGTGTGTGTGTGTGTGTGATATTAGAAAGATAGAGGAATAGGCAAAAGGGTGATAATATTTCTCCTGATTATCATTTTGTTAATTCTCCTGATCATTATTTCATCAGATTATAAATAATTCAAAATGTGTTTTTGAAGATTGTTTAAAAAAAAAGTTGATGTCTTGCTATCATTGTTGCGAGAACAAGAGCTGTAGCAGATAAGGTTTCAGAGTAATAATAAGAAAATCAGAAGTTTTTGGTTCTAGTCCTGTGATACATTGGATTTAACTCCATCGTGTGATTGTATACTGAGAAGAAATTGGATGTGCTGGCCTTCTACAAGAAATGTAAATCCAAGACTCTGATACATGCATGTTTAACTCGAGCAGGAGAACGCAGGGTAATGAAAGATCTGCTTGTAATGCAATTCTGTGACAAATGTGAAAAAGATGCTCTCTGAACAAGTAACAGACTTGCAGCTGCAGAGGGGTTAGGATGGCACCATACCACGGCTTGTTCTTGGGGTAGGAAAGTGGAGAGGAATAGATGAGACGAAGGTAATGTTGGTAGGGAGAAGTGGGGAAGGGCATGTGAAACCAGGGTCAGTGGGTTGGGGAGAACTCTGCATAGGCATTGGGATCGGCAGCTTTCAGTCTTTGGTGTTGAGACCATCTGGTGTGGTGACACTCATCTGTGAATAATACTTGATGCTTGGGAGCGTTTTTTTTTTTTTGTTTTTTTTTTGTGTGCATAAGATGGTAAGAGGTATCTTGTTAACTGAAATGCAGGCCAAGGCAGGTTTTCTTGCTCAGCTTCATCAGCTGTAGTTGCTCTCAGACATTTGTTTAAAGGAACCAGTGTGTCGTTTCTATGTACATCATCTTAAAACAGTGATGGTAGATCAGATTGTACGCCATGATTTATGGACTGGCAGCTGAATCTTGTCCAAACTATGGAGCACTTTGGCACAGTCCACTGAATTTTATTGCTTGGCCAGTGGAACAGGTCTTGCATTTGGAACTGAAAAACAGGACGTTGCCAGAAGGAAGAAAGAGCCCTGTTGTTTTTTGTACATTGATGACTGAAGTAACAGGTCCTTGCAATTCCTATCCCTCATGAAAGACTTCAGTGGTGTATTGTGGAAAGGTGGCCATCAGCCGTCACAGTGCAATGCTTTGTGGTACAAACTGTGGCTGGCAGACCCTGGGTTCAAGTCTTATTAAAGGCATTTATTAGTGTGTGTGTGTGTGTGTGTGTGTGCGCGCGCGTGCGTGTGTGTGTGTGTGTGTGTGTGTGTTTAAAAATATGGGATGATTTATGTCCAGAGCTGAGTGTACTTTTAGATGAGATAGGAAGAGTAGAATGGACACACTCACACACATGCACAAATGCCCACCCCACTAGTATGCATGCACACACATTCATACATCATTCAACATACAGAAAACCCTTCCCTACTTTTCCTCTCCCACTTTCTCCTCATCCCCTATGTTACACATTTCTCTGTTTCTTTCACACCTCTTCCACTCACACCCTCCACCTCTGCCTCTGCCTTTTCCCGCCCGCCTTATTGCCCCTTCAGACATGCACATGCGTTACTTGTAAGCGATAACTGATCCAGATTCAGGTCCTGACATGAACTTGATTTCAGTGGGGTTGGGAAAAAACAGTGAAGTTTTTAAAGCTAATGTGAAAGAAAGGGATGAGTTGGAACCATTGCCAGATTCCAGGAGGAGGATTGTTCTGCTCTCTTTTACATGTTATGGCTATAGATGTGTGTGTGTGTGTGGGCATGTGAGTGTTGCATGTGATAATGTATGGTCTGTGTATTTTGTCTTTTTCAGCTGATAAACAGTGGCGGAGCCAGCGAGCAGAGCAAGACCAGCTCCAGAACAAGTTTTATGAGGAGCTTTGCCACTTTCCAAATCTATTTTCTCTGAGGTCTGCACTTCAAAGTCATGAACTGGTAGAAGCTTTGCTTCGAAGGCAAGAGGAGGATCAAAAAGATGGCTTGCTACAGTATCATTTGGAGAAAGTACGATGTCGCAATCTGATCATCTTTTTTAGTTTCTTCTTGGTCGTAGGCAAGAAGCCTTACAAAGCTGTGAAACTTTGGAAGTTGACACAAGCAAATCCATCATCTTTTTGACACTGAAGGCCATGATTCAATGGGAATTCAATCGACGTCATGAGTGCCAAGAAACCATGGCAGCTCTTCAAGATTTGTACAAGATACCAGAGTATGATTATCTCAAGGCTGTGGCAGAATCTGAAAAAGGCTATCTGTTGATTACCATTGGGCCAAAAGGATTTCTGAATGCAATGGATCAGTTTGAAAAAGCAATAGACACTTGTCGGAATTCGGATATTTACCTTTGGAAATATGATCTTGCTCTTGCCATCCGACGGAATTTTAATGTGCATGTCTACTCTGAGCATTCAAAGTTTTCTCCCTCAGCACTTGGAAAACGAGCTCTTACTTTGCTGAGTGACACTGTGAAGAATTGCCCCAATGAGTCATTCCGAGGTAGAGCTTTGATAGAATTAGCCAGGCTAGTTTCTCATTTGAGAAGCTTTTGTACTGTGTGTGATGAAAAACGAGAAGCAAAAACTTGCAGAGCTGCACCAAACTTATGATGATGAGGCTTACTTTGAGGAAGCTTTAAGCACAGCAAGTGGAAAGGAAGACTTCTATATTCTTCGAGAGTGTGGGCGTCAGTTTTCCTATAAACAAGATTTTCAGAGAGCAGTTGATTGTCTAGTAAAGTCTTACTACAAACGGGAAAGTTCCATGATTTGCCAGCTTTTGGGCAGAGTTTACAGGGAAGATGTACGACTTCAATGAAATTCTGTATCAGTCCATGGATTATGGAAATTCTAGAGAAAAACATCAGAATCCTAACACAGGTATAGGTGGTTCAAGACTGCCACAAATTTCACAATGACAGGACATCATCTGCTGCGAACACATCAAATGAATTCCAGGTACATGTACAGGCATGTGTATGTGTGAGTGTGTGTGTGTGTACCAGGTGTGTGTGTGTGTTGTGTATCAGATCCAGGCAATGTAAATACCAGGTACAACTAAATCAATTCATCTATCAGATCCAGGCAATGTAGTATGTGATCATACACGTAAGACAAATTACATTATCACATTTTGTCTTGCTACTCAGACTATAAAAAGTATGTGATATACATAACATGTCTACAGTGAGGGTCTTGAATACATTATTGCAAACAAAGTGTCTTGCGTACCTTCACTGACATGTTACACACTTCCTCCAAACAGCTGAAGAGTTGAAGATTTCTACCATTAGAATCTACTAATTTTCACTAACGTGTAATGTACATTTCTGCTAAAAGCTAAAGCCATGATCCATTTTTGTCTGCAAGCTTTACCACCTTGTAAACAAAGGATCTGACTTGAATCCAGCTGTTCCTTGAATACAGGGTGTCATTACGGAAAAAAAAAAGAAAAGAAAAAGAGTAAGAAGAAGTTAAAGAAGTGTGAATATTTAACCTCTTTAAACTGTTGTTGTATTTGATTCATTAGTCAAAAAAGCATAAATGTTCAACCTCTTTAAACTGTCGTTGAATTTGATTCGTTCATTAATGTGCTGCATAATTCTCTGTGGCATTCTGACCCGTTTGCTCACTGATTTGTTCCCATTTGGCATAGCCTCATTCAGGTGGAAGTCCATTATCACTCATTTGTGTGGTATGTGTGTATATCTGTGTGTGAGTGTGTGTGTGTGTGTGTGTGTGTGTGTGTGTGTGTGTGCACGCGTGCGTGCGTACGTGCGTGCGTGCGTGCGTGCGTGCGTGTGTGTGTGTTTTTGTTGATTGGTTTGGCTCCTTGGGTGGTTGGTTCATTCACTTGAGGACAGTGGTTCTCTGGGTTCCATTGGTGCCTTTTGGCATGTCCATGTCTTTCTTTTGGCCAGCTGCAGGGAAAGGCTCAGTGACAGTGAGGAAAGCACCACTGACCACACAGGGAAAATCCTGTTGATAGCGGGAAAGACTGCAACCCAGGATCCTTTTCAGAGGGCACGTCAGACCATGTGGTGAAAGCTTGGCTGTGTCTGTTGTACTCTTTTCACCTGTGTTGTACCCTTTTCATCTGACGGTCAAATAACAAGCTTGGCTGCAGAATGCAAGCAGCCATTCGCTTAGTGATGGCGTCTTTCACCTGTGAACCCTGCAGTCATAAGATACGGGCTGGTGCACCCACAGGAGAACTTCCAAGGAGGCTAGGCTCTGCTGGGTCATGTCTTGTAGTCATGACATCTTAATGGAATACTCTGTGTATGCCTGCACTTTGTGTGAACAACCTCGGGCTTCCAAGGATGATGCAGGATTGCTCCTGGTTGGTCGGTTGGTTCAGCACTTGAAGACAATACTTCTCTGGGTCCCGTTGGCACCTGCTTGCATATTTTGTGTTGTCAGCCTTTTGGCTGATTCTGGGGAAGGATGTAGAGACAGTAGGAAACACCCCCACTGACTGCTGGGAAAGTCCTGTTGACAGCAGTTAGAAAAGGCTGCGGTTTGGTATCCTGTTCAGAGATATGTTAGACCATGTGTGACAGCTGGCTGTGTTTGGAATTGCACTGTTTTTACTTGTCATGGAAAACAAAGAGTGGGTTTCTAGGACACACACAGTAGTTTGTTTGGTGATGGTGTCTTTTGCTTATGGGCTCTGCATTCATGAAATGCAGGCTGGTGCACCCATTGGCAATAGGGTGGGGGCTTTCAAGGAAGTTCTGTTGTGTCCTGTCCGGTGGTCATTAGATGGCACCTGCCATGGAGCAGTTATGTCCCTTGACATCTTAATGACATGCTCTGGGCATGCTTGCACCCTATGTAAACACAGTACAGGTGGGATGTGATATTGACAGCTATTACCATCCACTCATCTCTCTCTCTCTCTTTCTCTCTCTCTCTCACATGCACACACACTTTCCTTTGCATTATCAGTTTTTCATGTGATTTTCTGATGCTCACTTCATTCCCCCCCTCCCTCTCCTCTCATTCCCTTCCATGTGTCTGTTGAAAGTTGCATGACGACATGGTGGTGGTACATCACTGCCCTGATGACATTTTAAAGAATTTTGACCTGACTAGCATGGATGACGACAATAAGCTGCCCCCCACCCCCCCACCCCCACCCCCCTCCTTCCCCAGTCAGTCTAGCTTCACAGATAACATTGCTGTAGTGCTCCCTTATCAGATAGTGACACATGCTCCTTGAACGGCCTGACTATTTCTGTTGCCACCGATGCCACTGTGAAGGATGCTGGCGGTCATGACAGTTCCTCACCCATTTTGTGAGCTGCTATGTGTTTTGCACTTGGCAGACCACACAAGTTCATGCACCGGCATTGAAGGTTGAAGACCACCAAGATCTGAGAGACTGTCATATTTTTGTCCTAAATGTGTTATGTCATGCTGCACATGTTCAGATGTCTCTGTCTTCCTTGAAATGACTAACCTCCCTTCCATGATAAATTCTGTTGGCTTTCATGTTCCTCTCTCTGATAACCTTTCAAACAGACAGACATCAGAAGCATGATGGTTGGGTTAATCCTTTTATAAGAGAGATCTATCCCTTGAAATTCACAGATCCGCCAAAGGCCATAAGACTGAGAACAGCCATTTTTAGTATTCAAATGTAATACTAGTGTTTGCCAGAGAGGGGAATGTTTATCTCTCCTACTCTGACATCCAGTTTCCAGTTTCACCATCTGTCTGGAGGAAAAAAGTTGAACCTATAGGGCCCATTTAGGTTCTAGCTAGCTCCAGCTTGGTCAGGCTAGAGGTAGCTAGAACCTAGGCGGGCCATACGACCCCTTGCTGTCAGGGTAGTTCCTAAGTCTTTAGATTATGCTTTGTTTTTATCTATGCCTTACATTTTAACAAGATTACTTAAAGCCAGTCCCTGGTAAAATCTGTGAAGATGATTTATGAATACTAATAGTTATCTAAATGCTTTATAGTAGATGACTCTAATGAACATGCATGCTTGGACTAAGTGTATCCAGCATCTAATTATACCACCAGACTATTTGGCTACTTTTAAGGGTTATTTTGTTCAGTTCTTTACATTTTCTAACTGCCTAACACCACTGATTAAAACCCAATCAATATGTGAGTGAAGAACTAAAACAGAGACAGAAAATCAAAGATGATACATTTACTTTAGTCTCAGTTATGCTGGGTGAGACCTCACTCTTTTCCTAAAAGTTCAGAGGACAAGAATGCGGAGTCACCAAGCCAGAATCCTAGCTACGCATAGATCTACAAATCAGTGTTTGTAACCTCCACAGAACCTGGACACTATCGTCCACTACAACTGTTCCAGCTCAGGAATAAAAGTCCATGCCACTACGTGACCAAGCGGACAGCTAACTAACAAGCAGGTCTGCGAGAGAAATCTGTGCACCCCCCCCCCCCCCCCCCCCCCCGGCAGCCCAGCACAAGCTGAGCCCTTGTGTACCTGCTGGACTCTAGCTCAGATCAATGAGTCATTACCTGTCTTAGTGAGAAGAGGCCGGCCGTGTGAGGCCAGACTGAATCTTTGTGAAAATCCTAAATATTTTGTATAATTTGATCTTGTGTACAAACGTCAACTTTTGTGTGTGAAATTGCACCAATGCCAGTCAATTTGTTGTTCATACATCATTTCCAAGGCTGACCGTCTCATGAAGCGCAAGATACCAGAACCATTCATGAATATTTTTAACAGTCCGGAGAAAACTGAAAATATCTTTTGATGACCAGTACTGGAAAGTTGCTCTTACCAACACGAGTAAGAGAGAAGGTGGAGTGAATTTTGATATAAACACTGCTCTGTTATTTCAGTAGAAAACACACCCTGAGTCCATCCCCTAAAGGAGCTCACCTTGCACCCTACTCTGCACAGCAGGCTTCCAAGGGTGGTGCTGGATTGCTCCCGGCTGGCTGGATTGCTCCTGGCTGGTTGGTTTGGCAGTTGAGGACAGTACTTCTCTGGGTCCTGCAGGCACCTGTGGGTGTGTCTCTTTCTTATCCCCCTTTTGCTCTTTGGGGAAGGCCCACAGGCAGTGAGGAAAGAGTCATTGACCGTACAGAAAGTCCTGTTGACAGGGGAAAGATTGCAGCCCAGGATCCCCTTCAGAGAGAGCATGTAAGACCATGTTGCAAACGCTTAGGGGTGTCTGGAGCTGTAGTTTCCACCTGTCAGTGAAACGGCAGCAAGTGGGGCTGTAGGATGCGTGCTGCAGTTCAACTAGCGATGGTGTCTTTTAACTATGATGGTATGGGCTTATAAACCCATGGGGGTATTTTCATGGAGGTTCTGATGTGTTGCATCCGATTGTCAAACAATGGCATCTGCCTGTGGTCAGTTAAGTCTCTTAATCTCTTAATGAATGCCTGTGTGTGCCTGCACCCTATGTGAACACAGTGCAGGCCTTCAGTGCGGTGCAAGATTGCTTCCTCCTGGTTGGTTCAGCAGTTGAGGTACTTCTTCTCTGTGTCTCTGTGAAGACTTCTAGCGTTATGCTTCCTGCTGGTTGGTCAGCAGTTGAGGAGGTACTTCTCTGTGTCTCTGTGAAGACTTTTAGTGTATCTTTTTCATATATGTGTGTGTGTGTGTGTGTGTGTGTGTGTGTGTGTGTGTGTGTGTGTGTGTGTGTGTGTGTGTGTGTGTGTGTGTGTGTGTGTGTGTGTGTGAATTAGCCAATAAATCAAGTTTGGTAAATGCTGTCCCACTACTGAAATACCACTGTGTACTATTAATTAGCATTATGGTTATTTCTTATGTGTATGTGTGTATGCATGTGTGTGTGTGTGTGTGTGTGTGTGTGTGTGTGTGTGTGTCCCACATCCAGGCTGACCCAACAGAAAGTGATGAGGAGAAAGGGAGCGGCTTTTAGCAGAATGTGATCACACTCCATACATGGACGAGGTTGGCAATCTACTGACCACACAGGCTGAAGGATTTGGGAACATCTATCCTCTGCCTGCTGATAGCAGAGTGAGATTTTTTGCTTGGATTTTTTTTGGCTTTCTTTTGCGATGAAGATTTAATGTATGTTTGACAAGGGAGCATATTGCTAAGTGAACTCTTATTAGAAAATGAGACTAGCAGATACGTGGAGGGAGTTTTATGTTACAGATGGTCACTAAAACTAATGTTTGGATTAATATTTCTTGATTCAGTCTTTGACTAGTTTTGAATATTTGGATTGGTTTCATGGACTTTTTTCAACGGTTGTAAAACTGGGACTGATGAAAGGAAGCAGAATTTTGAATGACGGTCGTTCTTTTGGGCACAAATAGATTTGAGTTCCATTTCATCATCGCAGTTGGAACTTGGCCACTTTCATCAGTTGACGAATATGCTGTTTTTTCTCAAGCTCCATGGTCTTTGGTGGAGTGTCCATCTTGTCTTGCTGGTTCATAGGAGGGAGGGGGGAGGGTGTTACCCCAGGAGCAGGTGGTAGGCTGTCTGGTCTTACTGTTGGTGAGGACAGGTTGAAGAAGACACCAGTCTTAGCTTCCAGAACAGGCGACAGTTCAGTCTGTTTTGTCTGGAGCAGAACCTCTTTACGACTTTTTACTGGTCTCTGATCAAGAGGTGGTCATTCTCCTTGGACACGACTGGCATTATATGACCCTGAAGACAATTCACATTTCACCCTAACAATTTGCATTTGACCCTGAAGACAATTCACTTTTCACCCTGACGACAATGCACATTTCACCATGGGAGAAACTTTTGCTTAGCTGGTCTTGGCCAGTGCCCTCCTTTGCCAGATGATCAGCCTCCTCATTCCTGGGATCTCCGTGGTTGGCTGGATTCCACTGCATCTCTGCTCTTCTGAATGTTGCATTGTCCTGCAGTGCCTTGGTTCAGGATCGCAGTTTGCCTGCAGGACAGAGTGGGCATGAGATGGAAAAGCAGCTTGTTGAAAGTCTTGTTCTGAGACTTGAACCACAGAGGCACCACGCAAGAAAGGTTTTGTTTCAGCTCTGCACTTTTTTTGCAGGGCAGCGTGTCCATGTAGCATGTCCTTGTCCAGGGCCTGGGCCAGTCTGATTGGCGGAGGGACAGTACATCCTCTGGCCATCGGTATTTTTTGGCGAGACGTTTGCTGTCATGAGAGAAGCTGGTATGTTGCAGCTATCTTTGGATTAAACTGCACAGTTTCTTCTGTGAAGGTGGTCTTACTGGCATCAGATCTTGTTCAGCCTGCGCCACGACCTTGACTTCTGTCTGCTGATTCAGATGTTGGATGCAAGTAAGCTTATCCATTTCCTTGATATCTATTGACCTCATTGCGCCAGTGATTCTGGACTTGTTGAGAGGCCAGGCTGTTTTAGCCACATCATTTTCTGAGCAGTGGTTACATGTCATGTAATACAGGACACCACTTTCTGACTTAGAAAGTGTGTGGGTGAAACTACGTGACAACAGAAGCTGAAAGAACATCTGTTTCTGCCGTTGGAGAACACACGACATTGGAAACATTGCAGGTCTTTAGAACGGGCTTGACGGTGTGCCATGGACATTCCAGATTCCTGTCTGTATTTTTGCCTTGTCTCATTTGTAGTAAGATACCACCAGCTCACTTGCCTTCAGAACCATGTATGCTGGAAACATTGATTCTGACACTCTCCTTCCTTCCTTCTCCAAACCATCCGTTTGCCAGACACATGCTTTACATCTGTTTTCATGGCTAAACTCAGCACTTTGGTTCTCATGCTAAGAATGATTGTTTAATAAGTTAAACATAAGGCTTATCAATCTGAGGGTATCTTTTATTTTTTCTTTTATTGCATTTTTGTGCCTGAGGCTGTTTTCAGCCATACTACACTGTGTGCTTTTGGAATTGTATTAGCTACACTCCACTCATAAGAATGATGCTGGATATTTTTTTTGCATGGTTAACAGTCTTGACTGCGTGAAACTCATCAACGATGCTCGTCATTATGTTCAGGTTTCAGTGCAGCGCTCATGCAGTGATGAAGAAGAGCAACGAAGAAAACTGTTGGACAAGTATGAAGACTGTATTTACATGAATGCAGCTGGAGAGTACATAACAACACAGCCAGACGGGGTTGTGGGGAACATGCTGGTCCGACACCCTTCCAAGCCTCGCTTAAAGGTAAAGGACCCATTCTGTATGAAATAACGCTGGATTTGTTTTGAAAATCTTTGTACACGTAGAAAAGTAATCTGAAACTCACAGATGTATGTTTATTTATATATTATTTCAACAAATTTAATGGTGTGGGAAAAAAACAAGCGCGGACCAGCAAATTCCTCCATCACGAAGACAATGACTTAACAGATATATTTATTTGCTTTTTAATATTTTATGTTTAGGTTATGTTTAATGTCTCACTAGTCAGTGATGCATGTTAACTTCTTCAGGTAGTCTGTATATAATGTCTTGCTGTTTTGATGATACGTATAGACTTTTATGGTTAGGCTATATTTAAATGTCTTGTTGTGTCAGTGATGCATATATCAGCTTCTGTGGTTGGGCTGATACGTATCAAATTTACTTCTTTAGTTGTCTTGATTTCCAGGATGTAAAGGTCTGCTGTTAAGAACCGCAAGAATTTGTCAGCTGAATGGGACATATTAATGTGTAGCCGGATGCTAACAGTGTATGTTTCTCGGTCACCCATCGTACACGAGATATTTTGTTCATGAGTTATCTTCCCCCTTTACCTCCCTTGGTTGAATCTCATTTTTTTATTGTGTAAATTCCTTAAATCATGAATACCTCAGAACCTACATATTTGTATATACGTTGCTGAAATCACAAAAATTAATGTATTCTATTCGTTACAATCGTGTTGAACTGAGAAGCCCATATATTTTTTCCTGAAACTGGTATTTCGACCAAACTAATCTTGGCGCCATTTTGAATTGTTCAACGAACAAACCGTAAATAATTCTTGATTTCACAAAAAGTATGAGAGAAGCCAAAGAATCCATGAATGCACATTGAAAGTAAAGTCCATAAGCTCTCATTTCGTATATCGCATGGCTATGATCTTTTCTGTACGAACTTGCGACTGTACGAAATGACTTGACGGCACCGGTCTCTTGAGCGAGTCGCCTTCTTTGTTCATTGTCGGCGTTCTGATCTAAATTGTTGTTTTATGAAATTCGGACTTCCCAATCGAAATCTTCTTAATGACTGCCATTTCTATGGTAGAAGCAACCGAAAATATATAAAAAATTATTATCCGATGGACCATTCTAACAGAATAACATTTTATCGAAGATCGTGTTAAACACACACATGGCAACGGCCATGTGACGATAAAGCAAGTTGTGTTTTCTATCAAATTTTAAATGCAAAGTTCTCCACTTGGACGGCATCTTGAAGAATGAAATTTATATGTATAAAAAGAGTTAAAATCCCAGCTTTTCAGTCATTACAAAATTATTTCACGCAGTTTGCTTTTTTTCATCGAAATAAAGGAAAATATGATGTAAACTCGTTAAAAGTAGTTTCATTCTCAGACTTTAATTGCCAATAACTTTATGCAGCTGCAGAATTGTCAGATATGACTTATTGCATTTTTTTCCTTGGGTTCTGAGGTTTTCATCGATATCCAATATGTTTCGATACTTTGAATGTATGGTGAGCTAGACAACGCAGAAGCTGTGACATATAGCACAAATTTCATCATTGCTGTCTCGCGAGGCTCATTTTGCCTGCGGCGGTGCGTTGTCGGCTTTGCAGTCGGTCAAGCTGTATATATTTGAGGCGCGCTGCGTGAGACAGAGTGTGTTGCCCCAGTGTGTCCAGAGTGTTGCCTAGTGTGGTCTGCGAGTGAGCGATTCGGCGCGAGAGAGTGCTCAGTGCGCTGAGTGCTGAGAGAGAGAGAGAGAGAGTTCCCAGGACAGTGTTCCTGGTTTGGACTCTTTGCTATGGAAGGGCAGTAAAAGGAGAAAAACTCCACGTCGTCTCTGTGTCTGCTTGACTGGCTGCTGTCCCTTGGTTCCTGCATTTACCACCATCTGCCTGTCTTCACCTGCACACCCCTTACCCCTCCACACCATCACAAATATTTAGCAAAATACTGAAGATGAACAGTTGAACCGTTTCTGATCTATCCATTATGGTCCATCAGAGCAGGAATTTTCACTTGTAATCAAGGTAAAGGGAAGTGATCCACCAAAGCTTGGCGTTGCTTGACTTCTCTTGGGTATGACATTAGAAATGTGTTTGGATGAGTTGTTTGCTGAAAGCGAGCCAGTCCACTCTGTGAAGCTCTCCATTTGATGATGCAGTGATTGCAGACGTACAGACACCAGTAACCTTTGGACTGATTTGACATGGAAATGGTGGCGAAGACGCAGACGTTTTCAGTTGTTGCCTCTGTGACATTGGGATGACTCTCATATATTATGCACATCTACTATGTTATTGTTAGCATCTTATCCCTTTCTTTTGACAACAAGCATTCTAAACAGTACTAGAGAGAAAAGGCAAACACTTTGGATGTAAGTTTAGATGTCATCCTTCACTTGGCATGTGCCCAGAAGGTTCAGGAGCGAGGTGTTTTTATTATGGACCCGAGTAGTGTGGTCCACCAGTGTTCAACATTCTGCACAGCAGTGTGCTGCCTTAAAACTTGGCTCTAATCAAGGTTTGGTTCTTAAAAGTTCAGTTTTGTAGTTCACTTGGTAAGAAACATCCAGTTTAGAGATCACTATTTGAAAATTTTGTCTTGCACAGTTTTCAGTGAAAGGTCATTACAGACCTGCAGAAGAGAGGAGGGGGGATGGTGGGGGTGGGGGGAGTGGTCATAACATGTCAGTCAATGTCTGTCACAGATTTTGTGTCACTGTGAAGACAGATCAGTTGCACAAAGGGTTTTCTCTATGTTATGTGAATACCTGAAATAGGAAAATATGGCTCAATAATTTTTGTCTCCACAGACTTCCAAGTCGTATCCTCCATCCGCTGACAGACTGCCACATTCTTATCCTCCATCACCTGATGAAGCACGTTGGGAAGGAAGAGTCAGCAGTCAGAGCAGGGATCCTTCACACCACAGGAAAGTGGCTGGTTCTCACCCCACCTCATTTCCTCCGTCCGATGACAGGTCTGCCCCAAAGAAAAATATCATCAGACCACAGAGAACCAGCCGTGCTGCACTGCTCAAATCTGGAATGGAAATCCGCGCCTACGATGCTGCAGATCAACGAATCAAGATAGGCGGAGTATTTTTTCCTTAGGGGTTGTGACCTGAATCCTAACAACACTGGCCTGCTGTTTGACACCGGCACTCTGTATGAAGGCATGAAAAACATGGAGAAAGCGTTGGAATACTACCACAGAATTGTCGGCCAGCAGACTTCAACGAACAATATCATGGTTGTCAATGCTTATGAGCGGATTGGCTTATGTCTCAAGAAAAGAGCTGAGGTGTGTGAGGAAGGGTCTGAACGATCCAAGCTGAATGCTCGGGCTGAGGACATGTTCATGACTTCCTTGGTCGAGTGCAGCAAGGCAGTGGTTCACATGCCTCAAGCCAAAACCAACATGGCTGTCCTGTGGTCTTCTTATCCCAGCTTTTTGGAAATTCTGCATCAGTCACAGCCAGATGCCAGCACACTGCAGAAGGAGGCTACGGCTCATGAGCTGGTGGGTGAATGTCTGAAAGCAATTGATGTGTACCAGGAGGTCATGAAACTGGCCAGGAACACCAGTGACAGGGTACAGGCTTTTCAGGGACAATTGCTAATCATTTTAGGTAAGTTGTGCAGTATGAATCTTTGTTGTTAAGTACATGTGCATGTGTGTGTGTGTGCGAGAGTGCGTGTGCACACACAGAGACACAGACACACATGCACGCACACACACACACACACACACACACACACACACACACACACACACACACACACACACACAACACACACACACACACACAAACACATGCATACACACACACACATACACATACACACGTGACTTTACACACACACCCCACATACACACACACATATATATATGTGCGTGTGTGTGTGTGAGTGTGTGTGTGTGTGTGTGTGTGTGTGTGTGTGTGTGTGTGTGTGTGTGTGTGTGTGTGTGTGTGTGTGTGTGTGTGTGTGTGTGTGTGTGTGTGTGTGAATAGGCACATCTGTATGTGTGTGTTATTTCTCCTATTTAGAAATATTGTACAGTTTTTTTATCAGTGTGCACATGCACACAGGCATCCATACAAGCACACACACACACTACATACACAATCTCACATACATGAGGTTTGGAATACATGAGGTTTGGAACACACATTCTCAGCTGTGTTGTGAATGGGATGGAGGCAGATTTTCTCCTGTAATTTGACAACATTGTTCTCTCAACTCCCTTGCTCCAATACCATGGTGTCACTCACACAGAATTCCCAAAGCGTACCTAGAGGCAAATGCCAGAGTGTCCATAATCTTATTGTCGATTGCAGAGTGCCTTCCAGCAAGGTGTATCTTCAGGTTTTGGAATGGGTGTAGTAGAAGGGGGGGGAGCAAACAATGTGGCAAGTGGGTGGCAAAGCCTATGATTTCCCAGCCCTTTTGACAAACTTTAGCCTCGATTTTCCTTTGTGCGGAGAGGGGTTTGTCCCTGATGACACAAAAATCTTACTTCCGCTTTCCTCTGCGCCTGCAGTGATGGTACCTTGCAAACACTCTAAGCATGATGAAATTCAGCATTGGTAGTTGGATCCGTTACAATGTGGTCAGCAAAACATGATTCCATCAACATTTAAAAAAAAAACACGTGCGCACATACACACACACACACACACACACACACACACACACACACACACACACACAATTACCCGTAAAGCACACACTGACACACACACACACACACCACACACACACACACACATTACATCTTTGTGTTGAAGAAACGGTATGAAAGCTCTCTTGAAATTCAAGAATTATATCATTGTAAGGAAAAAGGTCGATACCTAAGGTAATTAAACATGACTCTTTCTTTCTCAATTTCATCCCAATAAATTATATTGCATCCATCAAAAAAAAAAAAAAAAAAAAAAAAAAAGAAGAGAAAAAAAAGAAGCTTCACTTATTTCACTAAATATCAGCAATCTCTCTCTCTCTCTCTCTTTCTCTCTCTCTCTCTTTCTCTATCTGCCTATCTATCTATCTGTCTATCTATCTATCTATCTATCTATCTATCTGTGTGTGTGTGTGTGTGTGTGTGTGTGTGTGTGTGTGTGTGTGTGTGTGTTTTTGTGACTTAGTAACTTCATTGTTTCATCAGGATGGGCAAGACCAAGGAAGCCCGCTTCATTTTGGACCTGTTTCTCACGGTGGAGGAAGAGAGGAACTGGATGCTGACTGACATGGATGAAGCCACCAAAATACTGCGTGCAACAGCAGTCAAGATCTACACCCAGTCTGGAACCGACGCACTGGGCGAAAAAAGACCATACCCGAAGCCCGCTCTGCCTCAGAAATGCTTTGCTGATGAAGGGCAAGGGGTGGACAGAGGCATCAGAGCAGCAGCAGGGGTGTCAGACCTCTCTACTCCGCAGGCTAATGGCAAAAAGCTGCCAGAGCAGTTTGATTTATCCTTGCACTACGACGAAGAAGGCCCAGAGATACTGTCAGAGTTAGCGTCATGTGTGGCAGCAGTGTCCAGGCAGTTTTTCGACATGAGGTTAGTTTTTTGATTGTTGGTTTGTTTTTTTCTGTTTACAGTTCTTTTAGGGTATTGAATGTATGCTGTATCTAGGCAATTTTTTTTTTCGGACATCAGGTTAGTTTTGTTTGTTTGTTTGTTTTTTTTTTTGATTGCAGTGTTTAAAAGGTACTGAACATGCACATGTCAGCTCCTATATAGTCACTGTATTTGCTGAGAAATTTGTAACAGCTACTTACTTTTTGTGTTTTTTTGGTGCTGTTTCTCCAAGTGTAACGTTGGCGATAAACTGGTTGCAAAGTAGACATTGTCACTTGTAACATGGTGGGAGTTTGTGGCAGCTGGAAGGAAGGAAATGTGAAAAAGTAATTTTCAGTGTCTTGAATATTGATGTTTTTCTTTGAGATACCATCATTTTTTTTTTTTACATGCAAATGCTTCCCAGCTGATTTATTTTTTCCACCAAGAAGCTTCAGGCTGAAGAACGTGAAGTCGGTCTCACTGAAAAAGTCTGTTTGAGGTGGTCAGATGAAGAGATGGCTGTATGAAAATAAAAAGTCGGTTGAATGAGTGTGTAGTGGGTGTGATAAGTGAGCAGCCATAAATGACTTGACCTGACAGTTGTTCTGTAGTCACTGTTTGTTATATCCTAGGCAACACAAGTGACCACAGGTCGCTTGACACACACACACGGCCGGTTGAGGCAGTGGTCAGTGCTGGTCAATCCTTTTGGCAACACTGTGTTGACAAAATCTTCAATTCCCCACAAGCCTGTGAGGAAGACAGAGAGTTATGCTAGTTACAAAGAGTGGAATATTTGCTGAAAATTTGTTTTCTGATACAGAAATGCAAACACTGATTGTGTCTAAAAAAAAGAAAGCGTGCGTATGTGCGTGTGTGCGTATGTTGCCGCGACATGTATGTGCATCTTCAGTGAATTAGTGGGATCACAAAAATTCTTTTCTCATTTAGCTGACTCAGTCTGTGCAGCTCACACGCGGCAGGTGTGATGGTGGATCTGGCACTGATTCAGGTAATCTGACCTCTGCAGAGGGCAGGGACAGAGCCACAAGTCTACTGATGTTGGACTCAGATCAACTGCCGTCTAATGACTAGAAGTTTTTTTAACTCTGAAATCTCAGTTTCATCGTGTGACTGCTGTTGAATGAGGGCAGGTTTTTATGGCTTGTCTTCCCATAAGGAAGATATTATTGACCATATATATATATATATATATATATATATATATATATATATATATATATATATATATATATGTATGTATGTATGTATGTATATAATGTGTGTGTATGTGTATTCACAGGCTTTGCAGAATAACTTAAAAAAAAAAAAAAATCAAAAACAAAAATGATTCTACTCCTAATGAATGTGCCTGTCAGTGTCTGTGTTGTTCAGACAAAAATGCAAGTGGAATAGAGGAAAAACAGAGAGTTCACTCTTTGCAGATCATCTTTGGGAATTGGAATATTTTCTTGTCCATCTCTTGACTCGAGGTGTCTGAGTAGATGAGGTTGACAGCTTGTTAAAATGATTGAAAAACAGACAGAAGAGTATATTTCTGCTGTCATACTTTCTAATTGCAGATTCTTTTCATTTTTGTCGTGATTCTGAGTGATCTTTAGTTTTGTCACTCTCATTCTCTGTAAACACTGGCAGATCATAGTCTTTACAGTTCTTCAGCCTTATACTCTTGAGACATTAAGGGATTGTCAGTGACAGTCATAAATGGCAAAACATTCTCTCAGTCATACAGTCTTTAAACATTGTCAGCCACATAAAAAAATTTTCCATCATGTGGTCTTTAAATAAGAGAGACAATGTTGCTTATAGTCCAGCCGACTGTTAACCTTTTCGTGACGCGCCGTGCGATAGTGATAGCAACTCTGTCGACCCGTTCATGGTGAGCCGTTCAGTGGTGATGGCAATGCTGCTGTACTGCCTGGACATGCCGTGCCTCCCTGATGGCACAACTGAAAAAAATTCCCATGTTCTCTCGTCTACCATCTATGGGATGCAGCTGCTAGAAATATTTAGAACAGGGTTCTAGCCACTGGAAGGTAAGTTTTACATGCACTAGCGATGACCTTTGTGGCCCCAGAGAAGTCCGAACAAAGAGACCCGTTTGGCACTGGGAAGGCACGTGTGGTTCCTGCTTCACCAACATATTGGGCAGAAGAAGAATGACATGTGGTGTTAGAACTGGTTCAGCAAAGTAGATGAGAGGATGAGGGGAGTAAAGGTGCACAAGTTTATTGAAAAGAATCTGAGTTTTATTTATTTGCTCTGTGTATTTAATAGTTTTATACGTCTTATCATCCGAAGCCAAAACAGCGAAAAGTATGTACAGTGTGCAATGATTAATTTCCTTTTTAAAAAAAAAAAAAAAATCACCTGGATTACACATATTGAATACCTCAGGCTTTCTCTGCATCTGTTCAAAGTAAGAGTGAAGTTTTATGCCCTTTCCTTCCTCATTTGCTGTTACCATACTAACCAAACAAATGTAAACAAGATTGTCTTCTCCTACATTTTACTTATGTGGTCAGATGAAGAATGTTGATCTCTTTCAGAAATTCAAAAATCACATGGGATGGGACATCTCTGAACAAGGTTGTCATGGAATCCGCTGCATAGTGTTTGTGTTTGAAATAATACAACTCCCAACATTCTTAAAGAACAGGTTTCACTGTGAGTGGTACATGGCACGGAGTATAGCACAGAGCTTCTTCACCTTTTAAACGATAAGAATGAGTGTGAAAGAAGAGGCCTGTGTGCAAACAGCACACGACTGTTTCTTCTTTACAGCCGCTTTTGAAACTTCAGTTTGGGGAGGATCTGAAAGAGTTCATCGGTCTGCGTGTTCCATTCCTCTTGCCAGAGGTTTTGGACATAGGCCTGAGCTTTCAGACCGGTGTGAGGGATAGACAGTCTGGTCTTTAAATACTCAGTCACATGGTCTTTAAACATTGGCGGACACGTGTGTGTGTGCATATCAATCATCATCAAACCATACTCTATTTTGAAACAGTGGCAGTCCCATAGTCTTTATTATTGTCAAACTATGGTCTTTAATGATTGTCAGACTATGGTCTT
Source organism: Conus betulinus (assembly GCA_016801955.1). Taxonomy (NCBI): domain Eukaryota; kingdom Metazoa; phylum Mollusca; class Gastropoda; order Neogastropoda; family Conidae; genus Conus; species Conus betulinus. The sequence continues at coordinate 104,731 of JADBJO010001705.1, read as the reverse complement.
TGATAATGATTGTCAAACTATGGTCTTTAATGATTGTCAAACTATGGTCTTTAATGATTGTCGAACTGTGGTCTTTAATGATTGCCAGACTATGGTCTTTAATGATTGTCAGACTAGGGTCTTTAATGGTTGTCAAACAATGGTCTTTTTAATGATTGTCAAACTGTGGTCTTTAATGATTGTCAAACTATGGTCTTTACTATTGCCGAACTATGGTCTTTAATGATGGTCAAACTATGGTCTTTAATGATTGTCAGCTACATGGTCTTTAGACATTGTCAAATCATGGTTTTTAACTTTCTCCAGTTTACTCCCTTTGAAAAAACAAACAAACAAAAAAAAAAAAACAGTGGCATTTTCCACTCTGCCTGCATATGTAGAACACATTTATTTTAGATTTTATGACTGAAATCATGCGATTTTATGTCACAAGAGATAGTTTCATTGATTTGGAACTAGATTTTAAGCTGAAAAATATTGATTTCTTTTGTTCACTATTCATTATCAGTGTGGAGTTTTCAATTGCAGCTGTCTTAGATTTGATTGACTCGTGACTTTATTTGTTACGTTGTGTATATGTGTGTGTATGTGTGTATATGTGTGTGTGTGTGTGTGTGTGCATGTGTGTGTGTGTATGTGTGTGTGTGTGTGTGTGTGATGTTGTGTGTGTGTGTGTGTGTGTGTGTGTGTGTGTGTGATCTGTGCAGGGTCTCCGTCAACAATGAAGAAGGAACACCTGGCCGACTGAATTTTGAGAGTGAACTGCAGGTAGCAGAATCGGCTTCCCTGGTGATACTGCTGGTTGACTCTGGGCATGAGATAAGTCCTCGCATGCGATACATTGCAAATATAGTGCTGGAGTCCCTGAACAAGGATTGTGTGATGCTGATCGACAGCGGCAGCTGTGCAGAATTGCCAGCTTTACTCCGAGGGCTGCGTCAGTTTCCTGCTGCTGCTGCTGCTTTGCTGGCGCTGAAAGATGGTGGTATTGTGGAGTCCCCGATTTGTTGTCTTTTTAACTTCCTTTTAGGGGAGTGATGCAGGGAGCATGGACGCTAAGAGATAAGGAATGCTGGAAGGGATCAGCATACCTCATGGAAGGAATTTTTTCGAACTTCCTGAAATCTTCAATCAAGTCCTTTTGTCCACGTCATTGTAGTTTCCAGATTACTTAAGGTTAATGGATGACTGTTGGATGCTAATGGCATGGTGAAGTGATAGACATTGTTGTTTTCATTTGAATGTGTAAAACAGTCATTGTGGTATGTAAACATGGAGGTGTGTGTTTGTTCTTGAATGTCGAAGAATTGTGGCTGATTCCAGAGATTTGTAGTCATTGATTTCATACATATGGATCTTTTTAAGATGATAGTTCGTGTTATGGCTTTGTTAATGTTTATCTGAACTTCATTATTAGATTGTGTTATGGCTTTATTGTTGTATAGCTGAATTAGTTAATTATGACATTGACTGTGACTGTTGTATTTGATATGAACATTGTTATCGTAATTTGTTTTATTTTTTCATCTTGTAAGTTATAGCTGACAAAGTGATAGAGTGAAACTCAGTTTGAGTTGTCAGTTTGGTTTTTAACTTTCTTTACTTTGATAGAAGATGTGTTAAAAGGTGTTGTATGCTAACATTGCAACAAATATATTCTGATATTCTATCAAGATCATACCACTTGGCTCTTAACAGTTTTTGAGTTTTTCACATATTTAAACAATAACTACGCAACAATATTACAATTTCTCAAATCTGTCTTTTGCTTAGTGTATGCTTTTGTATTTGTTTAGATTTGTGTTAGTAAACTATTCCATTGATAACAAAAAATATGGTTTTTAGATTTGAGAATTTCCACAAAAATTCTTTTGATCACAGATGATCAAAAATCAAAGGAAAAGAAGGGGGGGGGGGGGGGGGGGGGGGGGGGGGGGGGGGGGGGGGGGGGGGGGAGGGGGGGTTAAATGCATTGGTTTCCCTGGTGATACTGCTGGTTGATTCTAGGCGTGAAATAGCTCCTTGCATGCAGACAGCGTAATTGAATGATTATCTAAATAAGGAACACAGATTGGCCACAAGCAGATGTAGCATCCATTTATAACAAAACAATGTTTGTTATTGTTTTGGGTACTCTGGGGAATGAAACCATGTGAGAGCAGCAAAGTAAACAGACTTAGGCTTTGGCCAACTGTGAGTGCTGTGACTGTGCAGTGGACTAGGAGTCTGGTGAGGCGTATGCTGTAACTGGTGGGTTACCCTGTCAAAAATTAGTGGTGACAACTGTGTGATGAGGAAGACTACACCAGTCACTGGAGAGGCGACCACTTCACCAGTGACTGTGCAACAAGGAGAAGCATTGGAGTTTTACTGATGTTTTCTGCTAGCACCATGCGCAACGAGAAGCGTTGGAGATAATTATTACTGATGTTTTTCTGCTAGCACCATGCGCAACGAGAAGCGTTGGAGATAATTATTACTGATGTGATCTGCTAGCACCATGTGCAACGAGAAGCGTTGGAGATAATTATTACTGATGTTTTCTGCTAGTACCATGTGCAACGAGAAGTGTTGGAGATATTACTGATGTTTTCTGCTAGCATCATGTGCAACGAGAAGTGTTGGAAAATAATTATTACTGATGTGATCTGCTAGCACCATGTGCAACGAGAAGCGTTGGAGATAATTATTACTGATGTTTTCTGCTAGCACCATGTGCAACAAGAAGCATTGGAAATAATTATTACTGATGTGATCTGCTAGCACCATGTGCAGTGAGAAGTGTCTGAGTTACTACTGATGTGATCTGCTAACACCATGTGCAAGAAGCGTTGGAGATAATTGTTACTGATGTTTTCAGCTAGCACCATGTGCAACGAGAAGCGTTGTAAATATATATATATTTTTTGCTGTCCCAACCTCTGCGCCACCTCAGAGGCATTGCACCCATGCCGCTCATTCTGACACCCCATCCACAGCCACAGCCCGGTCCAGCCCCGCCGCAGCCCCAGCACCAGCAATCCACAGGGAGCAGTCAGTGTCAAGTCGTCAAGAGGCAATCCACTGGAAGAGACACTGCACTGCTGCCGAGTCACTTCAGTGGTGTTCAGTGGCGCCTGTTCTGATCTAACATACGCAGGACACCACCTACTAAGCCACCCTACTGATGACAATAATTCCTTAGTCGTGGAGCTGGCGCGAGTGAGCTCTCCCTCCGGAGGGCGCCATCATGTCCATCCAACGACGGCCCCCATGACTCGCCGATACCGGTGACCCCGACGGAACCAAACCAGACCACAGACGTGGAGAGGACATCGAAATCTGAGGTCACCATGAGAGCAGGGTATGAAGGGCCACAGAATTTGAGACATTTAAAAAAAATGCTGATTGATGAGAATGAGGATGATTAAGATGATGCTACGGATTTTCATTTTGATCTGAGACTACATGACAGGGCTGTGTAGTCTACGCTTTCTTTCATAATATATCCTGGCGTCAACCAGGTCCGAGAGATACAGGCACCTGCAGTGCTAGTCAGGAAATTTGAGCAACACTCTCAGAACACATCCATTAAGTGGATGAAACTCGACTGTGTGGTCCCAGTCTTCCCAACTGAACCCGCAGCAAACTCAACTCTGGGTAGGAGCTGGTCGGTGCAGAAAAACCACATGACTCTGATGGGATTCAAACCCACAACCTCCCAGCCAGGAGTCCACGACGTTAACCACTTCGCCACAGCAGCTGGTGCGTTGGAGATAATTATTACTGATGTTTTCTGCTAGCACCATGTGCAACAAGAAGCGCTGAGATAATTATTACTGATGTTCTGCTAGCACCATGTGCAACGCAACGACTGAGTTTTCAGTTGGTGCAACAGATGTTGGAGTTACTACTGATGTTTTCAGTTAGCACCATGTGCAACAGAGAAGTGTTGGAGTAATTATTACTGATGTTTTCTGCTACTAGCACCATGTGTTGCGTTGGAGGTACTACTGTTGAGCACCCATGTGCAACGAGAAGCGTTGGAGATAATTATTACTGATGTTTTCTGCTAGCACCATGTACAGCGAGATGCGTTGGAGATATTACTGATGTGATCTGCTAGCACCACCTGCATGCCTGTTGTTCATGGTGTATTCACCATTGTTCAATCCAGCGTCATTGTTTTTAACTACAGCGCAGCTGCAGCACATTTCACAGTGCAGCCCACAGCTTGTAGTATAGCCCCAGCCTCACTTGTCTCCACTGCAACAGTTACCAGACACATGTCAGTGCATCACCCGTTGTCTCTGTGACTGGAATCAAACAAAATGTAGTAATGCAAGAAAAAAGACGGTGGGGTTGGGAAAGAGGGATGGGGGGGGGGGGGGGGGGGGGGGGGGGGGGGGGGGGGGGGGGGGGTGAATAGAAGAAACATCATTGACATGATGAGCAAGTCTGGACTAAAATGCATACATGAGGAAAGGCCAGGTACAGGAAAGGCAGGCTTTCTTTGAACTGCGACTTGCTCACAGGATATGCCTCAAGGGTTCAAAGTATGGCATTGACAGCTTCCCTCCACCGTGCCTTGATCATAAGTCAGCATATGTCATTAGTGACCCGAACTGATTGAACAGTATACAGGGCATTTCCAGTGTAAAATGTCCGATCAGAATCTGAAAAGACAGTGGACAAGCTGTTGGTCTGGATGTGAAGGCAACTGTTTAAAATCGAAAAAGAGAAATTTGATTCCGGTATTCATTTTCTTTATTTCTTTCTAGCTATCTACCGTCATCTTAATTTTGTTTTCATGTTTACAGTGAACAACACAACTGTATACTCATGTGGGCCAAGAGTTTCATTCCATCATCAGTGATAAAGGTAACGGTCGTATGATGTGGTGTTCCCGTTCCTTGTTGTGGGTATCAGAAAAGATGGGCACAGAGCTCATCAACCAGGGAAGATTCAGCTGGTTGATTTTTACTCTGTGACCAGTTCTCTCTTACGTAGGGTAGAGCCTTAGGCCACACAAGAACACAAAGGAAGTGCTCAGGAGAGAGGTCAGCAGAAGTCAGTTGATGAATCTTTGCAGCAGGATAAGGAAGAGAATATGGACAAGACAGAGAATTCATGAACTGTTGGATTCGAGGATCTTTTATTAGCGCTTGCTCCAACCCAAGTTCTTTCATATTGTTTACATATTGTTCTTACGTGAATAAGATGTCATGAGTTGCTAATTATTTCTATTTACATCTTTTTCTGTTGTTTATTGTAGTTTTTTTTTTTCTCTATAACTGGAAGTTTAGAAAGCTTATACTTTGTACTGATGTATGAGTGTGTTATACCATGTATGCCCAAACGTGTATGCATGTGTTTTTTATTTTTTCCCAGATACTTAAATTTTTCCATGCTCTTGATAATGCAGGTGCTGATTAGAATGTGCATTTTCTTTTTATTTCAAAAGGCATCCAGATGTGCTCATTGTTTGAGGGGTCACAGTGACGGTAGTGGGAAAGAAGGACTGGTGATTCAGATCTCATCTGCAAGAGTTTTTTTTTTTTTTTTTTTTTTTTAATTTACCTCCCCTTTTCCACTCAACCTTAAGTGATGGTTTGAGTGTTGGGCTATCAGATGAAACGATAAATCAAGGTCTCCTTTAGGGCAAGCACTTAGCTTGTGTAATCGAAGCTATGGCAACAAAGCAGCAGTTGTCCAGGGTAACAATTTGTGGGAAAGTCCACTTTGGTAGGTAAATAGAAATACACAGGCAGGCAGAAATTAAAAAAAAAAACAACCCTGGAAAAGAACAATTATAGATGGTGCTGCACTTTTATCAGGGAGAACAGCTGAAAATTCAAATGAAAGAAATCTATTATGACAAATCAATATGATACTGTTAAGTACAATATGCTCATACAGTACAGTACAGAACAGTACAGTGCAATACAATGGAATGCTTGCTGTGCCTTACATTGCAGTACAGTGGAGTGTAGTATGATACAGTGCATATGGTACAGGACAGTGCAGTGCAGTGCAATACATTACAGTGCAGAGTGTTCGGTTTCGTCATATCTGGTAGTGATAGGGAAATTGTTCATGGACTTAAAACAAAAAAAAAACAGGAAACTGACCTTGTCAAATTTTAATTGGATGGCATATGTTTTCCACAAAACCAGATTCAGACAACCTAAGCTACCAGGAATATTCAGATTTGTAATAAAACGGTCTTTTCCAAGTGACAAAGAATAGAGTTAAAAAGAAAAGGAAAAAAGAAACCCATCACCTGTGCACATATACACTCTGTCAGCCTGCTGAAACAAACGAAAAAGCAATAACGACAATAAACTTTGGCAAGACGCATCAGTGTTTCTGTTTTGTTAGGAATCAAGACTTCTACACAGAGCAATAGAATTCCAGTGAACTGGTCCATGGCTTAATACCTGAGAAACGTACTCATTCTATTGTTATTGTTCAGTTGTCAAAGAACTAATAAAGCAAAACTGCTTTTTTTTATGTAAAGGGAAAATTGTATTAATATTCACATGCGATAATTGATTTTTCAATGTTCTTTAAATATGAATTAAAGAATATGTATGAAGCAACTGTGTAGTAAAACAGTTTATTTATTTGTTTGTTTGCTTGTTTTTTTAGTAAAACATTTGTTTGTTTGTACAAAGTACTTATAGAAACAAGCATATTACTTGTGATTTTATGTTTTTAAAGCAAAATGTAGGGCACTTGTAGATCAAGCATGTTACTTGTGATTTTATGTGTTTTAAGATGTAGTTTAGATTATAACTGATGGGCATACACGTATATACATATAGCTCTGTGTGATGTTTGCTTTTTTTTTTTTTTTCTAATTGCTTTTCTAGCATTAATGGAGATAAACTGGCTAAGAGGGCAAAGTTGCAGATTCTGGGGAAAAAAAAGTGATTGGAGACATGTGCATGAATCTGATGCCTCTCTCCCGCTGTGATTGTAATTACATCAAAGAGAACATGACGTTGTGTTAATGAGAGTTGTATATTGAAAGAATGTCTGTTTGATTTGTTGGATCACATATTGATTGTGTAATGTTACAGAATCAGGAGAAAATATGTTTGTGGTAGAGTTGTGAAAGTTGAACTAATCCATGAGATGATGAAATATTGAAACTGCCCACCGATTCTAATGTATTAAAAAAAAAAAAAAAGAAAGAACAGATAGTTGACTGAATTTCTTCTTCTTCCCTGTTCGTCATCCCATTAGATGAGCAGCCCGGTGTCCTTGATGAAGGCTGCCATCCACCGCAGCTCCTCCAGGGTGCCATACAACTTGGCTTCCACTGCTGTCGGTGTTGGCCAGTACTTCCTTCTGGATGCTGCATGCATCATACAGTCTTGAAGGATGTGGTCGGTTGTCACTTGATCCCTCACCACAGGGGCACTCTCCACTCTGTCCAATTCCAAATTTTGTGTGCATGTGGTGGAGCAGGCGATTTTGTCCAGTCCCTCAGGCGGAAGATCTTGACCTGTTCCCGTCGTCCCAGCAAAGGGTGTGTGCGTTGACTGAAGGCAGTCTTGAATTTAGCAGTCTTTAATTTAGGCAAGTAAACCTGGCAATCTTCTGTTTTATTTTTTATTTGAAAGTATCTGGTAAAGCTTTTTCCCATAACACTGAAATATGTAAGCATGGTCCTGCATGACTTGCCAGCAATAAGGCAAGGGAAACTACTCTTGATTTCTAATGAGAGATACGTGAAAGATAATTATACGAGGGTTGACCGCCAGAACCCAGTATCTCACTTCTGTATATGTATATGGGATACTGGGTTCTGACAGCCAACCCTCGTAAAATTGAAGAACTTCATTTTCATTCTATCTGTGTGTACTATATTATTGTGAAGTGTTTTATGGTTTATGGACTGGTAACCAAAAGTTGGTCACCATTTCTTTTTTTTTTACTCCTGTTTTTGTTTGTGACAGGAGTACATTTGGTTTCTCAAAGTGTTTGCCCTTCCTTATTACTGAAGCTCCTGACATAACAGTCTACCTTTGATCTTGTAACAAGGCATCAGAAATTTGCTGATGTTGAAGTATACCTATGATCTCGTCACAGAGTCTACTTTTGATCCTGTAACACTGATTTTTCTGTGGATTAGAAATTCATTGAAACTGAAGTGTACTTTTGGTCTTGTAACATCCAAATTCTGTAACAGATAAAAAAAAGTTGACAGAAAGTTTTTAGCATAGCTAAATTCTTAACAAGGGGATGTCTAACAAATGAAGAATTCTCTGACATGAAAACATATCAATCTTGAAAAAATCTGATGTCTCAAGAAATGAAATTTTGATTGACATGAAAATATGCTGTGATCTTGTTACATCCTATATCTTACCAGATGGAAATTCATCAACTTGCAACTGTTGAACTTGCAACAGTCTGAGGTTGTACATTGACAGGAAATGCAACCGTCGTCTTTTGTTCAGCCCCTGTTGAGGACAAGCATGATGGTATTGTGAAGGAGCAGAAGAACTCCAGTAACAGAACCAAAAATGATTTGCGCTATGTGAAAAGGTTTCCTTATGAACGATCAGGAAAGCATGATCTTGGAATCTTCTGGCAAAAGACAATCATAATGGCTGCTGTTGCATCCCATGTTTTGATGGTTACTTTCCTACATTTGTCGATTTCACAAACATAGATTACCACAGTGTGTTTGTTTTGTTCAGGCCTATGGTCCTTACAAGAGCCTTTTTTTTTTTTTTTTTTTTATCAAACCTTAACAGGAAGAAGGAAGGAGATTTGCCTTTGAGTCTACTATGCAGTGTCTCAGTAGCAGGATAGGTGGGAGAGCTAGAACTTGGCACATTTCAGGAGCATCAGTGTGCCTATACTGATTATGTTCTCTCCTGACCGTGCTGATTGTGTTATTCTGTGTTTGCTGCAGCAGGATGGCATCCTGTACAGTTGTACTTGGTGGCCACACCCATCCCTTTTGATATCAATTTTGCATGTACTTAGCCAGAAGCTGTGGTAAAAACACAGTATCTGCGGGAAAGAAAGATCAGTTTTCTGGAACGTTGACTGGAGTGAGTTCAAGTTGATTGGAATGAGTTCAAGTTGTTTGGATTGAGTCAAGTTGATTGGATTGAGTTCAAATTGGACCATGTCTGTCTGAGCAAGTGATACTCGTGGAAAAAAAAAAAAGATTCAGGTGGACTGTATGAGGTATCATCCCTCAGGTGTGTGTGTGTGTGTGTGTGTGTGTGTGTGTGTAATGTATAATGATAATACACATACACACACACACACACACACACACCCTCTCCCCCCAAAAACCCCCCCCCCCAATCCTCCACGCAGAACCCCCTCTCAGCATTTTTCAAACAGAACAACGCTTGTTGAACAGTTTGTTTCACGTTCATTTGGTATTTTCAGTGCACCTTGGAGTGTTCCTACTCGTGCCAGTTTCTAGTGCAATGGCAGCAGTAGGTTTAACACCACACTGGATTAACACTGTACTGGTTAGCGCCATGCTTTGGATATTTCTGTTGAAAGTGTTTTGATTTACCTTTGATTCTTTTGTTTTATGAAAACAGGACAGTAGTGCGAACGTGTAGACTTTTTTCTTTTCTGATTAACGCATGGCCATTTTGATTTGATGTTGATTATGAGTGTGTATGCTTTAATTTCATTAAAAAAAAGTGCACAGATATTTTGTCTGAATGTTGCCAGTTATTCACATGTGTCTCTCACTCCACCTCACCCCTTACTCCCCACTCAAAAGTGAAAAAAGATTGTACATTATTTTTGACTGAATAATTCTGCATGTGTACACTTTATGCTTTTGTTTTGTACGTTTTTATAATGTACAGTAATTTTGACAGAATATGCAAATTATGTTTGCAGTTGTTGAGAGCGGAAACAATACTCTGATGTTGCTTGCCTTTGCTCTGCCACAGCTTTAAGACTGTAGTGGCATGATTTTTTTACAAAGAAAATTGTGTGTATGCATGAGTAATGATACACATTTATTGTCAGTACCAGTGGGATTTGGACAATGCTGACAAAGTTCATCCATTTCATTCATTCATTTTGCCCATCACTCCCGGTGGAGCATAGGCCATTGACTACCCTTCGCCATTGCACTCTGTTCTGGGCTGTTCTGGCCATTCCAGTCCAGTTGGTCCCTAGTTGCTTCAGCTCCGCCTCAGTGTCTCACCTCCAGCTGTTGCGAGGCCGGCCTCTCTTCCTCTTTCCCTGTGGGGTCCAGGTTAGGGCCATTCAGCCATTTTTTTATGTATAGGAACTGATTGGGTTGCCAGTGGAGGCTCTTGTAGTCTGTTTTTGTGATCATTATTATTGCATTATGTTCTTCTGTTAGCATATGCATCACTTTGATTTCAGTAGAATGACTTCTTTTATATTTGTAGAAACATCATTCTTTTTTTCCAGTAGAGTGTTCTTTGTGGTCACTGAGGTATTATCATAGTTACAGGAAACTGTTTATGGTCATAGATGCGCCACTGCAATTTCAGGTGATAGGTCTCATATTAATAGATTGATCGTTGTAATTCCAGTTGACTGCTAGCATGATCATTTGTTCAGCATGATGATTCCAGTCACACAGAATGCTTGATCGATGTATTCAAAACAAAATCATTGTAGTTTTGTTGCTGGCAGTCTGGTTTTGTGTCTGGTGGCTGAACAGTGTTTTGTTCTATGTTTGCATGCAAATTATTGGCTCGTTGGATATGCCCTAGATGAAATTGTGTATTTTGGAAAACGTATGTTTCTCGATGATTATATTTAAGGCTTTTTAAAAGAAGTATGTTTTTGATGATTTTATTTCTGATTATTGAAACAACTTTTTTCTTTTATCATGTTACCGGTTGTTATGCCTAATTCATTGTCTTTACTTACAGTTCTTTTTAGGTTCTTGATTTTATTCATAGTGTATCAATTTATTCATTGTGTACACTGATTTTTTTTTCTAAAAACAATACAATATCCTGTCGTTATAAGACACTATGGGCCAGACAGTTTTTCTGGATATGTCAGTGTATGAATTGTCCTTTGTTATTGATATAATTCCCGAATCATTTTGGTACGTCTGTGAAGCTCCTTTTATTTTCAGTTGTCAGTATAATTAACATGTAAAAAAGAGTATAATTAACATGTAAAAAAGAGTATAATTAACAGGTAAAAAAAAAGCCCCCCCAAACTAGAGACAGAGGATGTCTAGGAGAGAGAGAGAGAGAGCGAGAGAGAGAGAGAGAGAGAGAGAGAGAGAGAGAGAGAGAGAGAGAGAGAGAGAGAGAGAGAGAGAGAGAGATGTGTGGAGGGGGGGAGGAGTAGAGGAGAGATAGAAAAATAGAGAAGGGGAAGACAGATGAAGTGATGTGTATATTGTAATGTTTCTCTACACTGAAAAATGAAATAAAAGTTTAAAACATAATGTTGTGAGACATTTTGCTTTAATATCATATGCACTTTTATATTTATTACAATCTTAAGACTTGTGTGTGTGTGCAAATATAGGTATGCGTTTACCTGCATGGGTGTGTTCGTGCATGTTTGTGTGAGTTTGTGTGAAGTGATTTTCATGACATGTCTTTGTGTAGAATGTGATATAAAATGTGTGTGTGTGTGTGTGTGTGTGTGTGTGTGTGTGTGTGTGTGAAACTTTTTTTTGTTGGAAAATTGTTCATCCGTGATATCAATTTGTTTGCAGCATTAATTCTTTTTACTTAGTAATGTGCTTGTGTGGATGGGATGCTGATGTTATGCGCTATATTTGTGTAATTTTACTTTGCAGTATGCTTTTTAATTGAATGTGTGCATGCATGTGTGCATACATGCATGCATGCTCTTCCAAAATAGGGTTTGGATCTTTGGAAGCATTGTTTTCTAAACGTGATCAGTGTCGATTTTGTGTTGACTTTAACCCATGACCTCAAAGAATTCCAAATCACATCAAGATCACACAAACAGACATCTGTGCTTTATTCTGAGAAATGTGACAGACTGATCCAAGCTGGATAGGCTGAGTATCAGTATAAAATTAATGTCTGATTTCTGTCAGCATCATGGTGTACTTTTTTTGTTTTGTTTCTGACTTCATGGATGGGGGCCGGAATAGCTCAGTTGATAGAGCGCCGGACTTGTAATCCAAGTGCTGTTCATTCGAATCTCCACTGGGCAGTATCGGTACAGGGGGATTTTTCCCTCGTAGTTAACATTGGTTCTGATTCCGTTTCCCATACAGTCCGTCGAATGAGACTATAAACCGAGGTTCCGTGTGTGAACACACGCATAACATCTTGCACACATGTAAAATCCCATCACCAACTTTCGGAAGAGAGAGGTCAGTTTGGCCGTTGGTATGGATGACACGTTACACATTGCATGCACCTTCCCTGAAGATGGAGTATGGCTGCCTTAATGGCGGGATAAAAAACGGTCATACACACAAACTCCACTCCCTTTGTTGGGCAGATGAGATTAATACTTGCCTGTCTATACAGGGAATGTCCGCAGGAGTATCGGCCTGCGTACGCAGAAGAAGAAGGAGAAGAAGACTTCATGAACAATTGTTGACACCAATGCTTTAACAACTTTTTTCGCTGCTTGGTCCGCTGGATCCATCTGACTGGCTGCAGGGAAGCTGTTGACACCAATGTTGATGCTTGTTCTGGCGTGGCTGGGACGGCTGATCTGTCTGCCTCTGTGACAACTGCTGACCACTGTTTCTGCCAGTTAGGGGTGTACTGGACCTGTGATTGTAAATTCTACAGATTCATTGCTTCCCTTCAGCTTGGCCCAGTGTTATACAAAGATTTTTTATATTTGTACATATCTTTCTGAATCAAGTGTTTGATGAAGGTTTTCGTTTCACATATTTTGAGTAGGTGTCACCATGTGGAGACAAATGGACTGATGTGAGTTGTGGTGTTCCTCCATGTATTCTGCTAGTGGGACAGGGGATTGGAAACGAAGAAGGAAGACAGGATAGAAGCTTTGCGGATGCTCTAGGACTGCGCTTAGGTTCAGTCATACCTGGCATAGCCTATGACGTGCAATATCACATGCTCTGGAAGTTTTGGCATGTAGAGTAAGATGGCTGGACTGTTTGAAACAGCAGAGTGAAATGATATTATGAAGGATCTGGGAGAGAGTGTGTGTATGGGTGTCTGATTCAATGACAGTCAGATTAAAAGTCTAAGAGAAAGTATGCTAACTGATACGATGTGATTAAATTCCAACCACTATCCGATTATTCAAGAATAAGCAAAGACCAATGACAAAAACAAAATTTAGAAGGCTAGATTTTTCTATGATGGCAGCTCAGAATCCTGGGACCAGACGATAGCATGTGGTTTCCTTTTGTAGGAAATTTTACCTCCTCACCATTTAATTCTGTTTGGAAAGTGAGACGTTTTCCCATGAAATGTTGACACAACCTACAGGTCAACAGTGAACAAAAGCTGCATGCCAATTTGGAAACCGCTCAATCGCTCCCAAACCTCAGGTTGACTTCATCGTAGTTGGTCCACGAAATATATACTTTCAAGATCAAATGAAATGATCAGTCAATATGGTTTCTCAGAGGTTGTCATTGAATCAGACAATCGGGTGTAGTATGACAAGTGAGGGACCAACTCCGAGGCTGCGAGATAACCGTACATTAGTCAGAATTTTATCAACGTCTTTCGCACTCGTCAACAGACTGAGATCAGACTTGCTTGATGCATGAAGAGATACCTGAACCGTCACTCAGTCACTGATGTGATCAGAACAAGGTAGATGTACTTCTTCATGTATATATCCAGTCATTATGTATTTATTTCCATACTTGCTCTTGCAACTCCCAAGTGCTTTCAGAGAACAAAGATTTCTAAATACTTGATGGTAGATGACTTTTTTTGCTTTGTTGTTGCTGTTGTTGTTGGCCATTGGTGTGATTGTTTGATTTGATTTGATTTGAATTGATTTGATTTGCTTGCCTTTGACCTGTTTTATTTCAGCTCTGAAATGGCTGTGTGATTGGTTGATCTTTAGAACTGGTGAAACTGAAATTGTGTGAAATGTGTGTGTGTGTGTGTGTGTGTGTGTGTGTTAGCCTTTGACAAGCTTCTTAAGTGCCTTCAGCACAATGGTTATGTTTTCACTCACCTGTGTTCATGGATTGGTTTGTCCTTTAGCAGGATTATGTGTGTGTGCATGCGCACACACACATACACACACACACATATACACACATACACACAAAACAAAAAGCAAAAACCCAACACACACACACACACACACACACACACACACACACACACACACACACACACTCTCTCTCTCACACACACACACACACACACACACACACACACACACACACACACACACACACACACACACACACACACACACACACAGAACCTGTTTTAACAAAAACTTTGTGGAAAAAAAAGTGTAATATGGAGTAGGAGCGGACCCATGACATTTTGAGGCAGAACCATAGTGTTGTTGGTCAACCAGTAGATCCTGCATCATTCTTCAAAATTACGTATCAGTACTCTGCTTTACATGAACTGTGTAACAAAGATTTTCAGAGATGATGCAAGAAGCAGTCATGTAGATCAGTGTTAAGATAATGTCATTTGTTGTTGTCCATGAAACTAAAGGTTGATTGCACCAAATTTGGGAGGGGGGGGGGGGGGGGGGGGTTCTCATCTGGCTGGCTCTTTTTTTTTTTGTGTTACTGTCTTTTAAAGGAATGGGTCATGAGAAACCTTTGTGAGAAGCACTACACAGAGTACACATTTATTTTCAGCCTTTCCCGAGGTGTGATCTCAACACAACTGCTTATATATGCATATATGCATGTATGTATGTATATATAGAGAAATAGACTGAGAGAGAGAGAGAGAGAGAGAGAGAGAGAGAGAGAGAGAGAGAGATGTTTTCTTGCCTTTGATTTCAAACAAGATTTGCTCAGTATCAGTAGATGTTGGTTTGTTTCTGTTTTGTACATCTTTTTTTCTTTTTTTTTTTTTTTTTTTTTTTTTGGCTAGCCTTCCTGTATCCAGCCTTCTCTCAAAGAGTGTATAATTTATTGTCACATCCTTAATGGCTTATTTGCCTTTCTTTGAGGGGCCTACTTTGCAGCCTTAATGATCATTGCCTTGATTAGCAATATATCACTAGCCATAATCACCCTGCACCTAAGCAATGTACAATGGAACAGCTGGTGCTTTCTTGATTTGGGGCCTTAAAAAAAAAAAATTCTTTTTTCACTGCTTCTCTGTAATATGATTCAACAGTTGGATACAATTGATAGAAATTGTACTGAGTTTGTTTGCAACATTGGTGTCAACAGGGGGTGTTGATGGTGTAAGAGTGTCTTGTAGCATAAATTGTAACCCTGATCTCTGAAAGTTCTGTGCTTGTGTGTTTTTTTTTTTTTTTTTTTGTTACTCGTTTTGTTTTTTGGTTCCCGTTTTGGGCAGTAGTATTTACATTTACTTATTTTTGTTTCATTTTCATTGCCTTTTTTTTCATCTCTTTTCTGTCACCAGATGCCCCCTGCCTGTTTGTCTGTATGTATAAGTGGAAGAGTTTACCTGTTTTTCCCCCCCCTGTCTTGTTCCAGTTTACAGAATGGCAATAATTTTTGTTGTGTTCTGACTGCTAGGTACACCCTGTTGAGTGTGAACGCTGCCCAAAATGGATACCAACTGCCCATTCAGCAGAGTCTGTTTACCAACATGGCCTTTTTATGTAGTTTTTGTGGCATTGGTATGTTTTTCATCATTTGTTTCACATTTTTTGCATGTTTGAAAACAAATCTGGGCGCATTGAATCAAGCGGAATTGCTGACATTCCAAGTTACGGCGGAGTTTTATGTGACGTGAGGGTATCCGAAACACCCAAGTTGTGTTCTTTCTTTTTTTTGTTTTTTTGTGATTAATCCCCAAGCATTTTGTAAAAAATAAACTATAAAATTGGCCACTTTAAGAGAGGAAACTTATCTCTCTTTCCCCCCCACCCCAGAAAACACTTGATGGGAAACAAAATTGTAGAAAATGTAATGCTGTTCCAGAAATAATGTGGTCTGGTTGTTTACCAGCCAACTTTGGGTGTGAAGACCATGTACATTTTGAAATACTCAAGTCAATGTTGAGTATTTTGATATTTTACATTTTTTTCCCCGTCCACTTAAATCAGTTGTTAATGAGTTGGGCATTAATAGTAACATTTTCAAAACTCTGCTGTGCTTAGAACTGACCTCAGTTTCTGCAAAGACGTAGAGAGTACAGAATCAGTATCTCACTTTTTTTTTTTCTCTCTCCACTGTTCGCCTTTGCTGGAGTCCCGTTTGCTTGGACTGGTAACTAACCATTTCTGAGAGCAAGAGAATTGTGGGCAGCCATTCAAGGTTACCACGTATGTCAGCTTCTAGTTGTCCATGTACAGCAAGGTCGGTGTCCAGCCAGTGCATAGGCTTTGCCTGCATGTGAACCCCAGTGTTCGTGTGCCTCACACTTGACACTTTGACTTTATCTGTGGCTAAATGTGGCGAAAAGGGCAACCAACCTGTGAACAGGAGGCAGGTGCAGTGCCAGTCAATAGGAAGGGATGGGTGCCTTCACTGTAATAAAGAGGACTCCAGTGTAATCAAGAGGACTCCAGCTTGCAAAAATGAAAGATACTGATCCTGTTTGTACATCATGGTTTTCAGTAGGCCTTAGTGGGCTTTGGTGGCAATGGATGGTTTTGGTGCCACAGAGGTTGGCTCATAACGGTTGGCTCTTAACGGGTCACTGAAGAGGGTGAGTAGGGTTTATTTTTTTTTTTGAACCTTCAAAACAAGTGATAACTCCCTGCGTGTACTGTATCTACCAACTGTTTGCTGGAAGCTTGCTAGTTTTGCTTTTCTTCCTTCATTCAGACATCATTCCATCGTCCTCGTTTCCAGGCCACAAGTCCTCTTACTCGTTCTTGTTTCTCCAGTGGTGGTGTTGTTTGCTAGACTGTTCGACATCTGACACGCAAGTAGGTCACACTGGGATTGCATCAGCCGCCCATTTTGCAACACCACTGAAGATTTTGACTGAAATACCAAATGTATTCATCGTGGAAAATCAATGTAGAGATCATAATTGAAATCTGCCAAGTGTTAGTAGCAGTCTTAAGAAAGACAGGTCAGAACTGTGGATTGGTTAGTAGGTGGGTTTGGATGGTTTTATGATTTTAATCATGATTAAAAACACCAGCAGTGCATTTCGTGTTTTGTGTTGTCCATTCCTCAGAGACTTTAATGTGAGGTGATACAAGTGACGCCTGTTGGAACTTTCCCACATCCCCGACCTTCTCATCTTTCTATTATTAACTTCTCATGTTTCTTTCTTTCTTTTTTTTCACGTGCGTGTGCTAAGTTCCTGACGAACACAAGGCCTCACCTTGTTGTTGCACCTGAGGGTCTGACCCGTGGCTTCCAGACTTCTGAACATGTAGTGAAGAGGGAGAAGAACAAAGTTCCCGAGGGCAGACCAGCCGCCGTGGTGAAGTGGTTAGCGTCGCAGACTCCCGGCTGGGAGGTCGTGGGTTCGAATTCCATCAGAGTCATGTGGGTTTTTCTGCCCCGACCGGCTCCTACCCAGAATTGAGTTTGCTGCGGGCTCAGTTGGGAAGACTGGGACCACACAGTCGAGTTTCATCCACTTGATGGATGCGTTTCTGAGAGTGTTGCTCAAATTTCCTGACCAACACTGCAGGTGCCTGTATCTCTCGGGCTGGTGGTTGACGCCGGGATATATATATTATGAAAGGAAGCGTAGAGTACAGCCCTGTCATGTAGTCTCAGACCGAAATGGAAATCCGTAGCATCATCTTAATCATCCCCAGTCTCATCGATCAGCATAAAAAAAAATGTCTAAAGTTCGGTGGCCCTTCATGCCCTGCTCCCATGGTGACCTCAATTTCGATGTCCTCTCCACGTCTGTGGTCTTGGTTTGGTTCCGTCGGGGTCACTGGTATCGGCGAGTCCATGGGGGCTGTCGTTGGACGGACGTGGTGGCGCCCTCCGGAGGGAGAGCTCACTCACGCTGGCTCCGCGACTAAGCAATTATTGTCGTCAGTAGGGGGCTTAGTAGGTAGTGTCCTGCGTATGTTAGATAAGAACAGGCGCCACTGAACACCACCGAAGTGACTCGGCAGCAGTGCAGTGTCTCCTCCGGTGGGTTGCCTCTTGACGACTTGACATTGACTGCTCCCTGTGGTGGATTGCCGGCGCCGGGGCTGCGGCTGGGCCGACCGGGCTGTGGCTGTGGACGGGGTGTCGAGGTGAGCGGCGTGGGTGCACTGCCTCTGAAGTCGCGCAGAGGTTGGGACAGCAAAAAAAAAAAACAAACAAACAAAAAAAAAAAAAAAAAAAAAAAAAAAAAAATTCCCGAGGGCAGTGCCAACTTGATCTCCTTGCTTGCTGTTCTAAATGGATGACTGGTATTCATAAAGGCGTGACTGTTGTAGGGCAACTACAAGCTGCGGTGTGTGTGTGTGTGTGTGTGTGTGTGTGTGTGTGCGACTGTTGTAGGGTAACTACAAGCTGCAGAGTGTGTGTATGTGTGTGTGTATGCATGTGTGCGTGCGTGCATGCGTGCGTGCGACTGATGTAGGGTAACTACAAGCTGCGGTGTGTGTGTGTGTGTGTGCTTGCGTGCATGCGTACGCGCGTACGTGCATGTGTGTGTGTGTTAGGCATTTGTCCCTGACTTGTAAGTTGAGCATATGTTGCTGCAAGCATCGCTTGTGCAAATGAGTGCATGTATGTGTGAATATGTGCGCATTTACAAACGAATGGATTTCTCTTTCTCTTTCTCTCTCTCTCTCTCTCTCTCTCTCTCTCTCTCTCTCTCTCTCTCTCTCTCTCTCTCTCTCATATATCATATGCTACAAAAGGGTCTTTATGTATGCGAATGTTAGTTTCAAACTCCATTATCAAGATGGCAGTATTCCATTCATTGCGGTGAGTGCATGCTGTTAGCATTCATTTTTATCTCTCATTTACAACCATTACACCCCAAATGGAATTAAGGATGCTTAATGTGCCCATTTGATCACACGAATGCACTCTACAATGCTCCACTGGTCAAAGATCCTTACCTGAATCTCAGTTTTGGAAGGCTGTGACGTGGTCCTCTGATTTGGCATTATTCCATAAATCATTTCCCATTTCAGACTTGATTTGGGTAGCATATAAGAGCAGTCATTAAGCATTGAAACAGAAGAGTGCTAACTCGTCAGTCGGAACTCTGCCGAGAAGGTACCTCTTGCGCTAAAAAATTCGCACAGAAAGATCCAAGCTGGAGCAGGATTGCCTCCCTCCCTCTTCCCATCGGCCCAGTGGGTCGGATCACAAGGCGGAGACATCGGCTCCATCGACAAACCAGAACGTACAGCCAAGGGTCTGACTGACCATGGTCAGTCATGAACCCAAACAGAAACACATGCATCGTGGTATGCGCGGGCTGGGGGATCGTGAGTTCGAGAGATCCATCAGAGACATACACTTGGGATTTTTTTTTTTAATAGCAAATTTTGAAAAGAAAGGGTATTTGTTCCGCCAGACAGTACAGACCAACAGATTACAGAAGAGATCTATTTATCTGTTTGTATCCTCTGGTGGAACTAACACCCTTTCTTTTTAAAATCTGCTTTATTTTCGCCCTCATTTACCTCCTTTTGAAACTAACTTTTTTTCCAGCCCTGGGT
>JADBJO010001705.1:77500-80000 GCA_016801955.1 Conus betulinus | reverse complement strand
GTTTGCAGAACGCGACAAACCCATTCAGAACAATGAGTAGGTTGGAAGCCGTCAAGAGTCATGTCACGCAATAAGAATGCCGACAGCGAAATGTAAGGTTCGCCGGAACAGCGGCACTGCACCGCCTATAGCAAGACGACACTTGCAGGGCTGGCAACGGGTGAACGGCGAGATCTCTTTGTCCTGGTGGGAAGGAAGTTCACAGAATTGGGCGAATCATGCGCGAAGCTCGGCATGTACAATCATACCTACGAGTACATGAGACAGAGATGGGTTAAAAAAAAAAAAAAAAAGCGAAGTTTCAACAATCACGTGTCTGGTACAGTTTTTTTTTCAGTTTAAACCCTACTCCATCTTCAATAGAAAGAAAAATTGTGTTAAAGGATGAGAGGTCATAGGAACTCGTTTCGAATCACGTTCAGCCAAAAGGTTATGTCCACATACACACACACACACGCACGCACGCACGCACACACACTGTAATTGTTATAGAGCAGTGAGATCCAGCCATCTAGTTTTTAGTGCCTTCTTCGATATCGCCCCTTACGTCATGGGATTTTGGAAAAAAATCGATCCCAACGAAACGAAGCTGAATTATCTTAAAACCTTTTCTTTAAAATTAAGTTTCTTAAACCCTGGGATAGAATTCTTTTCTCTGAGCAGGTGAGAGCCCTAAAGAGGCCCTGTGTGGGAAATGAACAAAATAAAACAATAAAAACCACATTAACAGTTTGAAGTGGGCCTGTCCGCATTTTGTCTGCTGCATCGTTTTCAAGCCCGACATGGTCACGACGACATGTCTGCCAGCAGCGACAAGCCGTAATTTAAAATACACAACAACAACAACAACAACAGGCGCAAAGAAACGCTCATGTCACACACACTACAAAACAGAAAAGTGACATTTTGACAAATATACGTCTCCTTCGGATTTCGCTCCAACAGCTCTCCACAGCCATAAAAGTGGTCAGAAAAACAATGATGCACGCAACGTCTGAGTGCTAATGACGCAAATCCAAGAACTTTGCGGAAATGTACTTCGAACAAGAGCACCGGTAACATGACAGCAAGCGCGACCGAAATAACTTCGACATCTATTTCTTATAGTATGTCAAGACCCATCTTGCTGCCCGCTGTTTCAGTACCAAACTCTTGTTTCATGACTGCAGTGTGACATGTGACATGAGATCGAAGCGAGAACTACCTTCAGGCTCTATAAAACAATGCCGCACTTATAAAACATTATCATTATTATTATTATCATTATGATGATAATGATGATGAATACATGCACAGTGCCTCTCAACGAGCTGCCTACATGGGTAGTGCCGACTGAAGAGGTACCAGCTGGCGCTTCGTTCAGTCGTTTTCCCGTTTCATCTAGTCAATATCGTTCACTCAGTTTCCTTACTTCCTTCATTCTTTCCATTTCTTACGCAGGGTGCATGCTATGTGTAACGTGTCATCCATACCAACGGCCAAACTGGCCATCTCTTCCGAACGTTGGTGATGGGATTTTACGTGTGTGCGTGATCTTATGCGTGCGTTCACACAGGAGACCTCGGTTTATAGTCTCATTCGAAGGACTATATGGGAAATGAAGTCAGAACCAATGTTAACTCCGAGGGGAAAATCCCCATGTACCGAAACGGCCCGGCGGAGATGCGAACCCGCAACCCCAAGGATCACCAACATTACGAGTGCGGCGCTCTACCACTGAGCCCGATCACTGATGTTCTGTTTTGATGACCCAACGCGACAGTCCTGGTGAATAATGTTTTAATAACATGGACAACAGGTAAGGAAAAGCACTCAACAAAACAACACACCAAACGGTGATGTGAAACAGAGCGGAACAACACGCTGAGCCACGGGCATATTATTTTCATAAGCATAAAAAAAACATTTTCAAACAAATCACTCACGAACCTTCTGTTACACCACATGCTCTCTCTCTCTCTCTCTCTCTCTCTCTCTCTCTCCATATGGAAACCATATTCACATTAAAAAGAAAACACAAAAAAAACATTAGCCACGTCATCCATGCATCCCACGTCAAACCTTCATGATGGCCGTGAAGCAAGGAATGGAGGAAAAAGGACGGGTAGAAGATGATGACGGGGGTAGGGGGTAGGGGGCATGGGTAGATTAGGGGTGGGAGATTAGAGGGCAATCTTAACGTGAAGTCTGAATGACTTATTGACACACTTAGTCCAACAGGTATGTAGGTTTTGAGAGAAATGACGTCACTGAAAAAAGTATCCCCGATGACGTCATGGAACAGAGCCTCCATCTTGGCAGTGGCTGCAAACGAAGGGCAGTGGATGAGGAGGGGGGGGGGGGGGGGGGGGGGGGGGGGGGGGGGAGGTGTCTGATGGAGGGTGACGACACAGGAGTCAGGAGTTCCTTCAGAGGCGGATGATGTGGATGAGGGGGAGGGGGGCTGTGATGAGGTGTGGGAGGGGGGGGGGGTGTTTCTGATGGAAGGTGACGACACAGG
>JADBJO010001705.1:72500-75000 GCA_016801955.1 Conus betulinus | reverse complement strand
ATAGCTGTTACTAACCGTTGTAACGGCACATAGCGGTTTTTCTTCTTTATGGAATATCTCAGAAAGCACTTTGTCGATCTTTCTGAAAATTTGTAGATATGTTCATTATGGGTCACGGATGATACTCAATGTTTTAGTTCACCATTATAACCGCTATTAAGGGGTATAACTGCACATAACGGTTTTTTTCTTCTTTATGGAATATCTCAGAAGTACTTCGCCGATCTTTCTGAAAATTTGTAGGTATGTTCATCATGGGCGACGGATGATGCCCGACGTTTTAGTATACCGTTATAGCCGTTGCTGACGGCTATAACGGCCCATAACGGTTTTTCTTTTTATGGAATATCTCAGAAAGCACTTTGTCGATCTTTCTGAACAATTATAGGTATGTTCATTATGGGTCACGGATGATAATCGATGTTTTAGTTTACCATTATAACTGTTACTAACGGGTATAACTGCCCATAACGGTTTTTCTTCTTCATGGAATATCTCAGAAAGCATTTTATCGATTTTTCTGAAAATTTGTAGGTATGTTCATTAGGATAATGCCTGAATTTCATTTTACCGTTATTTCCGTTACTAACGGCTGTAACAGTTCAAAACGGTTGTTCTTCTTTTTGGAATATCTCAGAAAGCACTTTGCCGATCTTTCTGAAAATTTGTAGGTATGTTCATTATGGGTCACGGATGAAACCCGATGTTTTAGTTTACCGTTATAGCCGATACTAACGGCTATAACAGCCCATAACGGTTTTTTCTTCTTCATGGAATATCTCGGAAAGTACGTGGCCGATATGTCTGTAAATTTGTAGGTATGTTCATTACGGGTCACGGATGATGCCCGATGTTTAAGTTAACCGTTATAGCCGTTACTAACGGCCCATAATGGTTTTCTTTTTTATGGAAAACATCAGAAAGTTCTTGGCTGATCTTTCTGAAAATTTCCAAGTATGTTCATTATAGGTCACAGATGATGGCTGATGTTTACCAAAATAGCCATTACGAACGGTTACACCAGTCCAAGACGGTTTTTTCCTCTTTATGGAATATCTCACGCGTATTCAGGATATACTGGGAGTACGTTTATAAGCTTTGCATCTTGTTTCTTCCTAGATCTATCTGTTTTTGCTTGTGAACAATTGAAAATTGTTCGATGAAATTAGCCTCATTAAGACAATTGCTGCATCGGTTTGTTCCTGAAAATTTCTTTTTTTTTTTTTTTTCCCACAGAAGAATGTCTTCAGGATGAATTCCATAGGTTATTTCTACAGTAATTCGCGGAACTCATCCTTTCTTGAAGACAGCTTTGGTGTAAATGAAACATGGTATGTGTTCTCAAATTACTGTCTTGCCCTTTTAAGTTCTTATCGTGTCTTCGTTTCTTTTAAACCAAGCAGTCCGTTTTGAAGTACGTGTGCAATGTTCTGTATACCTTTGACCCCGTTTTCCTTTCCATTTCTTAAAAAAAACCCAACTTTATATTCCATGAAAATGAGATAAAACAATAATTATTCAAGAAAGATACCATGAATGATTTCTTCTCTATTGGTCTGTTCCTCTCTGCAGTTGCACATCTATTCACTACGAAATGATTTAGACGCACACGCATTTGCGCTCTTAAAACAACAACAACAGCAAACAACAACACATCATCACTACCTGGGTAGTGCCAACTGAAGAGCTGCCAGCTGGCGCTTCATTTAGTCGTTTCCCGTGTCATCCAGTCATATATCATTCAGTATCGTTCACTCAGTTTCCTTACTTCCTTCAGTCTTTCCATTGCTTATGCAGGGTGCATGCTATGTATAACGTGTCATCCATACCAACGGCCAAACTGGCCTTCCCTTCCGAAAGTTGGTGATGGATTTTACGTATGTGCAAGATGTTATACGTGCGTTCACACACGGAACCTCGGTTTACAGTCTCATTCGAAGGACTGTAAGGGAAATGGAGTCAGAAACAATGTTAACTCCGAAGGAAAAGTCCCCCTGTACCGAAACGGCCCGGCAGAGATTCGAACCCGCAACCCCAGGATCACCAAGATTACGAGTCCAGCGTTCTACCACCAAACTATTCCGGCCCGCGATGCCCGTTTAACCAATGCTCATTTATACCACTAGTACTTTGTGGTCAACTTTGCATGTTGTAACAATTACGATCGAATTATCGAACTTGTCCAAACTTCGTGGTTATCCATTACCTTAACTTTGGGCCTACTTCACAGTTGTTTCCACTGCTGTATCATATCATGGGCACCCTGACTGTACGTGTAAGATTCTGACTTTTTATATTTGATTTTGATGAATACATGATGAATGAATCTGAACAGTATATTTTTGTTCTCGTCGGCAGCTGTGGTTGCCATGTGATGTAACTTTCACTTTTCTATATCAATTTTTCATATATGTGATTTAAGCACCATGAGTCTGAAAGAATACAAAATTAGAATGGTCAGCTCATCCGCATGTAAGTAAGTGAATATTAAAGCTATAAA
>JADBJO010001705.1:55000-65000 GCA_016801955.1 Conus betulinus | reverse complement strand
CGCGTTTTGACGCTTAAGCCTTATTAAACATAAGACAAGCGAATGAGTTTCAACCTTTAGGTCTTCTGAAGGCAAGACGAGCAAATTCTTAAATTCTTAAATCCTAAGGATTGAAATGTATCGTTTCTGTACTGTAATTTGTCCGTTCCAGTTCCACTGGTTTGGAGGTCGAGTTGTCCGTTTTTTTTTCTTTAAAAAGGTGATTGAAAACAACCAGCGGAGGTGTGTACCTGCTTGGAGCGGTTGGTTCTGAACTCGGAGTAGAGCAGGGACACCATCTGAGGCAGCCAGCACAAGATGAACACCACCAGGATCAGCACCAGCATCACCACAATCTGCAACACACAGCGGGAAACATGGACACGTTACCCAGAGGATTTACCTGTGTGTGTGTGTGTATGTGCGCGCGCGCGCGCGCGCGTGTGTGCGTGTGTGTGTGCGTGCGTGCGTGCGTTGTGTGTGTGTGTGTGTGTGTGTGTGTGTGTGTGTGTGTGTGTGTGTGTGTGAATGTGTGCGTGTGTGTGTGTGTGTGTGTGTGTGTGTGTGTGTGTGTGTGTGTGTGTGTGTGTGTGTGTGTGTGCGTGCGTGCGTGCGTGCGTGCGTGCGTGCGTGCGTGTGTGTGTGTGTGTGTGTGTGTGTGTGTGTGTGTGTGTGTGTGTGTGTTTGTTTTGTGTGTGTGTGTGTGTGTGTGTGTGTGTGTGTGTGTGTGTGTGTGTGTGTGTGTGTGTGTGTGTTTGCGCGCGAGCGCATGTGTGTGTGTGTGAGTACGCGTTCGCGTGCGAGAGCATGTGTCTGTATGCGTGCGAGGGGGTTTGAACACATGACCTGTCTGTCGTCTTTCTGTCGCAGTAATCATACTGCCAAGGCGAGTGGTATTTCTACGTTAACCTTTTAGAGAAGACCGGCTCCGCATCAAATACGCGATTTCTTTTATAGAATAATGAACGGTCCTTATCATTATGTTTCCACTTTCTAGATTTATTTTAAACACACACACACACACACACACACACACACACACACACACACACACACACATCACACACCACCTATCCGACGTACATTTCGCGCAGAACAGTTAATACATTTTAGGGGAATGCTGTATGAATATTAAATATCCCACGCTAGGCCCCCCGAATATCAATCACATGAAATAAGTTTGGTGAACGAATGAGGACAGGTATGAAATCACTCTGGCGAGGGAAATTTTCCAGTGGAGAATATAATTGACCAACACCAAAGGCAACGCTACACCTATCACAAAAAATGCGGGTGTCTGAACCATTCAACTTGCTGTCGATGAAGCCGGCTCTTTGTGTAGCATTATCTCACAGTGCACAGGGACACGGCCGGTCATGTTCCGACTACAGATGTATAAGATCTCCCCTTCCGTGTTCAGTTTTCGAAAATGGTTGCAAAACATAGCTATTGAAAACAGGATTACATCACCACCTGTGGGATATTCTGAATGTCGAACAGCTCATGCGCACGTCATACAGATCTATGCCCCCTCCCCTCCCATTCTTCCACCCCTCAGAATGAAAAACGAATCGGAGATTTTTTTTAAAATTTCTGTGTGCTTTAAATGTCTAACAAAATTTGCATGTTACGGAAGTGATGAATTTCCGTTAAACAACGTTCGCTACCGTTCCACAGCCGAACACAGAACCAGTATTGACTAAACAGCACAAGCACACATCCAGTCAGCGGTGACGTCAAGGTTGTCAATAACATCAAATTTACTACAGATATTTTGACACTTATTGACTCGTCTCGATCGTGACTATTTTCTGCTGAAGTCTTGATTTACACAAAAATCACTGCGACTGTCTGACGTAGCCTATATTCCCTAAAAAAATCTACACCAGACAATAGTTAGACAGCCAGAGGCGATAATGTACGTATTTTGGGACGACGTTGTTCTACCCTGACGACGTACGTAAAGATGTTAGGATGCTTGGATGTTTCATAATTTCAAAGGTTTTGGACGTATTTCTACTCCTTTCTTCTTTGGAATGGAATCCGTACAGCGACACAACGCTGTGTATAATTTTACGCCAGGGACAATCGATATGTGATGTGGGGGGTTAATGTTGTGTGGTATGGTTCCCCACCCTGGGCACTTTCAGTATTGAACAAAATACCCAGGGCCGGTGTAACACTCTACTATTACTACCCCGCCAAAAAATGTTAACACAGAGCTTTCAGCCAACGCTCTGAACACTGCTGTAGCGTGTTCTGGGTACGCTGTAAACAGCATCTTTACGCTGTCAGAACTCCTTTCAACACACAAAGTAACCGGCCAACTGTCTCTCGCTTTTCCCAACAAATGTTCAAAAGGCTTTGTTTTGACTTTCCCCATTTACTGTGACAAATGGTAGCGGCAGAGTTTATGTATACAGCATTCGTCAGGTCCTTCTGACAGAATTTTTGTTCTTTTTTCTTTTTTTTCTTTTTTCGTTTTGGCAAAAAGAAAAACATTTGGTGGAAAGGTCTAGACTGATAACCTCAACTTACAACCAAGACACTTACTGCAGAACATCTCTTATTAAAAACATGTCTTAATGCACTGAGAAGTCCGGCAGATAACAACAACAACAACAACAACAACAACAAGAAACTCCGCAAAGATGGCCTGCAACTTTACTCTTCAGGATGGAGTTCTTTATCATTGCCAAGGGAAAAAACAAACAAACAATTAAAAAAAAACCACCCCCCCCCCCCCAAAAAAAAAAAAAAAAAAAAAACCAAACAACACACCCAAAGCTTCAATTTCTTTATCATTGCCATGGGAAACAAACAAACAAACAAACAAACAAACAACAAAATCGCGAATGGGTAGTGTTTTTGGATGGAAGGCAATGTGTGCCCCACATGTGATGATGCAGCGTTGTAAGGACAGTCGTGTGTGTGTGTTTTTTTTTTTTTTTTTTTTTTTTTTAGCGTTCGCCACAGGGACAACGGGAGATTTCAAAGAGCGAGTCCGCTTGACGTCATGGTGACTTGGGTAGATTTTATTGAGAAGATGTGATTCTTTCGTGTCGCACCAGGACTTAACGTTAGGACAATAACCGAGCAGAGCCTGTCAACTTCTCATCAGGAGACGACTACAGGACGGGCATCATGTAATATCTGCTGGACAGATATCGCCGGACTCTTAAAGTCCGATACTGACCCAATATGAACCCCACCTCTTCAAAAAAAAAAAAAAAAAAAAAAAAAAAAAAAAAAAAAAAAAAAAAAAAAAAAAGACTCCCCCACCCCTCCCAACAAACAAACATAACAACGAAATAACTTTACGTTTTGTTCCTATCCCCCCATCATCTTGGCCCCCTTCAACATGTTTGGGCCACTATTGGCATTACATTACAAATGACCTTGTACATGTGCTTCCCTTCACTCCTAGACAAAGCAACCCACCTCTGGACCTCAAATAATTTCAATGTTGTTCTCCTTTACAAAAAGTTTTGTGTTGATGGGGAACTGCGTTTGAATCGGCCTTTGGGTTTCATGGATGTAATATTTTAATTGATAAATTTTTCATTTTATCTCTTTTCTTTTAATTCATGAACCATTACTGTCCTAATTTTTGAAGGGCGGGAGACATTCTTTACTCTCCCGAAAACAAAGTTCACAGAAAGTTGGAAAACAAAACTAAAACACTAAAGCAGCACATGAGTAGAAGTGAAAGGTAAAATAGCTGAGATATATTTAAGAATCACACATAGTAAGGAAAGATTATAAAAAAGGGGAATTAAAAAGTGCAAAAGTCGAGAAAGGTACGTTGGCCAATTTATAGGATTTGTGTAGTTGCCTTCATTCTGCCCATTCATTTCTAACTGTTCTTATTTGCTCATTTACGTTCTTTTACCGTTCTGTTTGCTGTTATTAGTTATCATTGTTTTCTGCCCATGCCCATTCTATTTGCTCACTCGCTTCGTACCATTCTATCTGGTCATTTCTTTCTTACCATGCTATCTGGCCATTCATTTCTTTGCATTCTGTCTGCCCATTCATTCATTTTTTTGCTTTCTATCTGCCGAATCATTTCTTTGCAATCTAGCTGCTGAATCATTTCTTTGCAGTCTATCTGCTGAATCATTTCTTTGCAATCTATCTGCCCATTTCTTTCTTCGCATTCCAGCTGCCCATTCCTTTCTTTGCATTCTGTCTGCCCATTCCTTTCTTTGCATTCTGTCTGCCCCATTCCTTTCTTTGCATTCTGTCTGCCCATTCCTTTCTTTGCATTCTGTCTGCCCATTCCTTTCTTCGCATTCTGTCTGCCCATTCCTTTCTTTCTCGCATTCTGCCTGCCCATTCCTTTCTTTGCAATCTATCTGCCCATTTTTTTCTTCGCACTCTAGCTGCCCATTCCTTTCTTCGCATTCTGTGTGTGTGCCCATTCATTTATTTGCTTCTGTCTGCCCATTCCTCTCTTTGCATTCTGTCTTCCCATTCCTTTCTTTGCATTCTATCTGCCATTTCATTTCTTTGCATTTTGTCTGCCCATTCCATCTGCCCATTCAGTTCTTTTGTATTCTGTCTGCCCATTTCTTTCTTTGCAATCTATTGGCCGAATCATTTCTTCGCATTGCATCTGCCCATTCAGTTCTTTTGCATTCTATCTGTCCATTCCTTTTTTTTGCATTCTATCTGTCCATTGATTTCCGTGCATTCTGTCTGTCCCATTCCGTGCTTCCTGTTCTATTCTGCCTGTTCATTTCTTGCAATTGTACCTGCCCATCAATTTCTCATTAGTCTATCTGCCAGTTTATTTCTTGCCATTCTGCCTTCCCAACCAGATCTTGATATTTTGCTTGTTCATTTTGCTTGTTCCAATGCTTTAGTATTCTATCCGCCAATTCATATCTTGCCGTTCTTTTTGTTCCATCCCTGACCGTTTCATCCGCCAAATCATATCTTGCCATTCTGTCTGCCCGTTAATATCTCACTCTTCGATTGCTTGTTCCATCATTTGCAAATCATCAATATGAGACTGAAGATCCCCCCCCTCCTCCCCGTTCCCCTCCCAAGGTTACCAGAAAATCCTTTCAGGCATACATCGAGAGAGGATGAAGTCGGCAGGAGAGGACGTGTGTGTGTGTGTGTGTGTGTGTGTGTGTGTGGGGGGGGGGGGGGGGGGGTAGCCAATGGGGGTGCTGGCGGAGAAGGTGGAGTGGGGGGGAGGAGGTGGTGGTACCAAAGGCTCTGGGCCCGCTTCTTCCTTCCTTGTTTCAGTGTGAAAAATAAAGGAATGAAACCTGAGAGACTTCAATAAATTGCCCGCTTCCAGAAAGGGGATAAAAGGAATGAAACCTGAGAGACTTCAATAAATAGCCCGCTTCCAGAAAGGGGGGAAAAAAGGAATAAAACATGAGAGACTTCAATAAATAGCCCGCTTCCAGAAAGGGGGAAAAAAGGAATAAAACCTGAGAGACTTCAATAAATAGCCCGCTTCCAGAAAGGGGAAAAAAAAGAATGAAACCTGAGAGACTTCAATAAATAGCCCGCTTCCAGAAAGGGGGAAAAAAAAAAATGTAACCTGAGAGACTTCAATAAATAGCCCGCTTCCAAAAAGGAGGGGGGGGGGGGGGGGGGGGGGGGGGGGGGGAGGGGGGGGAAGGGGAGGGGGAGGGGAAGGGGGGAAGGGGGGGGGGGGAGGCAGCTATTGTCTGGACATCGTGCGATTTTTGCACATCCTCCCAATCCCCTCACCCACCATCACCCAATGCTGAAGGAGAACAACAAAAAATGGTACAGAAGGAAAAGAATTTTAAAGAAAGATGCCATCGATAGCAAATATTGTATTTTACAATGGGCAGATAATGAACTGTCTCTGTCCCCATCCCACCCCCTCCTCCTCCTCCTCTCCCCCTCAGCCCATAGGACTTTTTAGTGACTGCTTTCTTGTTTCGCTAAACGAACGTAACTTCCGCTAAAAGCAACTCAAAAACCTTTAGTTTTTATTATTATTATTTTTTTTTTTGACGGGTATGTGCTTGTGACAAAAAAAGTTTTGTTTTCGCTATCTCCCCTATCCCTGTACTCCCACTCCTCTCCCGCTCAAGAAGTTAAAGGTGTGGGTACCTCATTTAGCAGACGGGAATAGGTATTTAGTCACCCGTCCACCTACACCCCCGCTCTTCCGTCCCCCCCATCTTTCTGTTAAGTCGAACAAAGAGTTATGTTCACAGGCACACAATGTTCATTCAAGACAGGAATCTTAAAAAAAAAAAAAAAAAAAAAAAAAAAAAAAAAAAAAAAAAGAAGAAAAAAAGTTTTAATGAAAACAAAACAAAGTGAAACAACAACAACAAAAAAAAACAATAAAAAATTATGCCTGCGGTCACGTAACATTAAAACCGAGTGTCCACAGAAAATGTGATAAGTACTTCCTCTCTCTCTCTCTCTCTCTCTCTCTCTCTCTCTCTCTGTGTCTGTGTCTCTCTCACACTCACACACACACCCTCACTCTCTCTCTCTCTCTCTCTCTCTCTCTCTCTCTCCTATAACACCGACCCACACGAAGGGTGATTTACAGAAAACGCTTGCAGCTGGTGTTCAGTAGGGGACCTAGGTTTTTGAGAAAGCGACATCAACCCAGACAACTTCAGTATTGACCTGCCCCGAAAATCTTTTTTTTTTTTTCTGACTCTATCCCCCACCCCAACTCCCAATCCCCATTTCTTTGGTTCCGGTCCTATCTGCTCCCCCCCCCCCCCCCCCCCCGCCCTTAAAAAAAAAACAACAACAAAAAAAACCCCCATCCCATAGCTGTCAAATTCCCTGTCTCTGCCGATCTCACGTTCGCCGCTACGCCCTATAAAACCACCAAGCCTATTATAATGACGTCGGCCCACAATAGGCCTACACACCCATTCCCCCCCCCCCCCCCCCCCCCACACACACACACACACACTCTAATCCCTCTCCATCTTTTCCATTGTTCTCTCTACCACCATCCCTGTCTCATTTCCTCTCCTTTCCTTGTTTCTGTCTCACTGAAAGATATTTATATATACCCCCCCCCTTTTTTTTTTAAATGCATTAAAAAAATATTAACTCCCTCTCTCCCTCCCTTCTCCTTCCCTCCGTCTGTGTGCCTGGTATCTGTCTCTGTCTGTCTGTCTGTCTGTCTGTCTGTCTGTCTCTCTCTCTCTCTCTCTCTCTCTCTCTCTCTCTCTCTGTGAACAGTCAAATAGAAATGTTAGGAAAATCGAATTAGCAGAATTGAAAGTTGCATTGATTTGGTAAGTTTTGAAGTACTGAAGAAGACCTAAGAGGTCGAAACGCGTCGTGTTCTGTCTTGTGATTGATTTGTCTATTTTTTTTTCTTGGAGGTTCGCCATTAATCACATTTTAAATTTGTTTAGATTTCTGCCCGCAGTCACGTCACTTTGCAACGAGATCAAATTTGATTTAGTTACAACGAGGCATTGGAACGGTCAAAACGTTCCTAAATGTACTTCTACGGAGGCTTATAGATATGTTCGTCACACAAGAACGGGCTGGCACCATACGAATCCGTGAGAGATGCGAAAGTTATGGAATTTAAAAATCCATTTACGAAAAGGAAAAAAAAAAAAAAAACACAACACCTTTTGGATATGAAAACACACTGTTTCTGAGTTGCCACTGTACGAACAAGATTCAATATGCTTTCCACCGAATAACAACCTGTATCAAGTACAATAAAACAATAAGGAATAAAGTGTGTGTTAATTTTGCCGTGATCAGGTCGACGACAACGAATATCTTTGTTGCAATGTTTCCTCTGCCAAGACCTTAGAATCAAATTTTTCAGAGACTCGGCCAGTGATCCTTGTGTGTGTGTGTGTGTGTGTGTGTGTGTGTGTGTGTGTGTGTGTGTGTGTGTGTGTGTGTGTTTGTGCGTACGTGCGTGTGTGCGTACGTCCGTGTGTGTGTGTGTGTGTGAGTGTGTGTGTGTGTGTGCGTGCGTGCGTCCCGTGCGTGCATGCGTGGGCGCGTGCGTGTGTGCGTGCGTGTGTGTGTGTGTGTGTGTGTGTGTGTGTGTGTGTGTGTGTGTGTGTGTGCTTCTTGAGGAATCTAGTGCTAAGCAGATAAATAATCTATTAAGGTATGCTGTTTAGGCGATTAACAGAAGGAAAAGGTCACTTAAAAAAATAGTAAATTATTGTGGATAACTACCATAAGTTGGGTCTTCCTTCAAAATAAAACAGCTGCGTTTGTATTGTATTTTTTGTATTCCCAGTTAGATGATGTATTATTATTTTTTTCTTTTTAATCACATTGGGGGTGGGGGGGGGGGGGGGGAGTGGAGGATAGGTTGGGGTGGGTGGGGGGTTAGGGTTTGTATGTGAATATTACAGTGCTTATCTGTTTTGTGTATAAAAACCATATGCATTAACTCCATCCTGTCTCCTTCCACCCCCCCCCTTCCCTTGTACCTTGAATTTTGGCTCTAGGTCGATGTGTATTAAAGCTTCCTGAGTTTTCAAGTCTATCTGAAAGGGCAAACAAAACTGTTTTTGAATAGTCGAATTTATCAACAGGAACAAATGTTGTATAACCCTTGTTAGTTTGGAAATTTGAACACTGGATTCGTTGTGGCTTATTATTCTTTATCATTTGTGTCACCAAAACGCCTATTGTACTCTCGTAGCAACAAGGGGTAAAGAGAGTGAAACAGCAAAGTGTCTGTGCTCTCGCTCCTTCTGTTTCACACACACACACACACACACACACACACACACACACACACACACACACACACACACACACACACACACACACACTCACACACACACACATACACACACACACACACACACACACACACACACACACACACACACACACACACACACACAGACACACACACACACACACACACACACACACACACACACACACACACACACACACACACACTGACTGACTGACTGAAAAACCAATTTATTGTCAGATCAATCCGTCGTTGTACTGACATTTAAGAAAACATTATGAGGAAAATGTCAACATTTTTCATTTAAAGAGAAGGAACATAATTCAAACACACACACACACACACACACACACACACACACACACACACACGCATACATACACACACACACAAACGCGCACGTGCGCGCGCACGCACGCGCGTGTGTGTGTGTGTATGTGTGTGTGTGCGTGCGCAAACACACACACACACACACACACACACACACACACACACACACACACACACACACACACACAACTCGCTCTTTCACTTTGCAACTCGCTCTTTGGGTTACAGAGCAGACAACAAAGGCCAACACTGAATCGACAGCTCTTCCAAACCATATTGTTTTCAGTTCGCATGGTGATGACCTTTTGCGAAAATCTGTGTTTCTGTAAGTCATTTCAAACACACCAGTTCCACCTCGCTTTCTCTTGCTCCTACACTCTCTATCTGTGTGTCCCCCTTCCCCCTTATCCCCTATTCCCCCCAACCCCCACCCCCACTCTCTATCCGTCACACACGCACACCATGGTTTTGTTCCAATGTTATTTGTTTTTCTTAAACACACACACACACACACACACACACACAACCCCCCTCCCCCCCCCCCCCCCCCACACACACACACACACCCCCCCCCCCCCCCCCCCCCCCCCCGTGAAATCTTCCGGAAACCGGAGCCATTTTTATCCCCTGCTTAGCCTATCTAAAATTGACAAAGATCTCGTCCCGTTCTCAAAACTCTCCCTCACAGGATACATTAATTAATTCATGGAGTACACTGGAAAATAGACTGGAAAATAATCAGTCGGGCCCCTCTCTATTGAACACACGTACAGGAAGAACGCAAAAGAATCACCTGATCTAAGGGAATGCAATCTGTTTGGCAGGAAGACTTGAATTAAGCAATCTTTATTGTGTTCACATGCTGTGCGGACAAAAACAGATGGAATTAATATGCCCGCGAGTTAACTTATCATACCACTGGAATTCTGCAACTGCACAGTGTGTGTGTGATGCGCGCGCACG
>JADBJO010001705.1:35000-42500 GCA_016801955.1 Conus betulinus | reverse complement strand
TTTCATGTTCCCAGTTTCTCCATCTTCAACCCCCCCCCCCCCACCACCCTTAAGTCTTTACCAAGTCTTTACTATGAAGCCAGTTGAGTTGTTGGCCTGCGCTTGTTTTTTTTCCCCCACTATTAGATTGTTCATCTTTGTCTGAATTTATTCAAGCTTAAAAGGCTGTGTGCAGTCTTGAATAAAAGTTACTCTGTGTTAGGTTTTCTTATGGGAGCAAGAGTTACCCTACTTGTTTACTGCTGATAAGAATGTCGTTTGCGTGTGTGTAGTGTGCACGCGCGTGCGTGTCTGCGTGTGTGTGTCTGCAATCTATGCTCGTTTTTTCTGCTGGAAAGTTCTGTCAGAGCACTTGCAGCCAGTTGTGTTTTTTTACTGCTGTTTTCATTTCCTGTTGTTTGCCCCCTCCCCTCCTCCTCCCATCCACACCTCTCTCTCTCTGTCTGTCTGTCTGTCTGTCTGTCTGTCTGTCTGTCTGTCTGTCTGTCTGTCTGTCTCTCTCTCTCTCTCTCTCTCTCTCTCCTCTCTCTCTCTCTCTCTCCAGAACACCCCATCCCAAATCTCAAAATAGTAATTTTGTTGTAGAGGTATTTTTTCACACCTCCGCTTCCTCTTGCCTCTCTCCATCTCATCCTGTTCAATCTCTCTCTCTCTCTCTCTCTCTGTCTCTCTCTTTCTCCCTCCCTCCATCTCTCTCTCTCTCTCTCTCTCTCTCTCTCTCTCTCTCTCTCTTCTCCCCACGTCTCTATCCCTCTCTTCCTCCCTTTTCCCTCGCTCCCTCCCTTCCCCCTCCTTTTCCCTCTTTCGTCTTTTTCAACTTTTCTTCAAGTTCGTCTTCGTCTATCCCGCCTTCCACCCCCGCCTCGAAAGGTTGGTCGAGATGCTTTTTCTCTGTCCCCGACAACGTTAAACAGGCAGAAACAAGCCGTGCTAAGGTCATTACGTCAGTAGGGCAACATGAACTGTAAGCCTGTTTCTTTTCGTAGTCCTCGGCCATGTGACATGGGGAGCAGCTTCCCTGCTCTTTGGTTTCTCCAGTGCCGGCAGAGGCCCAAGGACAACGTCAGAGGCCCAGGTTGGCCCGGCACTCTTAATCCACGGGTCCTGGGTTCAATCATCGTTTGAGACGACCGGTTGAGAAGAGGTTGTTTCTCTGGAGTGGACGTCTGTTCAGATTTCAAGTCCTTGAGGAGAGACTTGAGAGTCTGTGCGTGTTTGAATGGGTGTATTGGGAAACAAAAGAAGCAGGAAACTTCTACGCACGTTAAATGACATTCCATTTCTTTTTCATCGGCCATAGGGTGACGGTAGGGTGGACAACGACAACAACAGCAACAACAAAGTGTACACACTGGTGTTGTGTTTACGCATCGCCCCTGAAGACGGGATTAGGATACCGTGGTAGCAGACCCCCGTCGTCCATAACTGACCATGGATAGAGTACATCCAACCTGAGATTTATATCTGTCCGGGCTGTCTTTCTCGCCCCGAGCAGCGTCGCCTGTGGCTGTAGAGACCGATACGAGAGTGGCCGTCCCTGTCACAATGGTCACATCTGTATGTTGACACTGGGGTGGTGGCTGTCATCCCCTTTCTGCGGGCTCGCTTTTCTGCTGCTGCAGCAGCTGTCAGTTTGTCTTCGCCATCTGCAGCTATTTCTTGAGAGTGCTTTCCCACTATAAATCTCAGATCCGATTTAAAATGTTGATCTTCAAGAATTCAAAGATCGCATCTGGTGGAACGTCTCTGAACAAGGATTTCAAGGAATCTGCTGTAAAATGTTTGTGTCTCGCATCATGCAAGTCCCAACACTCTACAAGAATGTTTCATTGTGAGTGGCACATGATATGGAATACACCACGGAACTTCTCCACTCTTTAAAAGTTATGAATGAGTAAAATACAAATGGCCGGTGTGCAGCCGGCATTGAACCGTTTCTTCTGTGCGACCACCAGACGTGGATGAGAGGAACTCTTTTAGGTTTGGACGGATCTGAAAGAGTTTGTGGTCTGATGCGAGGTCCCCGGGATACCTTGGGGGTAGGATTAATAACGGTCATGTTCACGCATCAAAATCTCATTATGGTGAACCAAGACAAAGCAAAAGGCAGAAAGACAATACCCAACGTTGTGGCGTAGTGATTAACGGTCTGGAATGA
This sequence comes from Conus betulinus, assembly GCA_016801955.1. Taxonomy (NCBI): domain Eukaryota; kingdom Metazoa; phylum Mollusca; class Gastropoda; order Neogastropoda; family Conidae; genus Conus; species Conus betulinus. Next base: position 40,342 of record JADBJO010001705.1, on the reverse strand, counting down.
CGATTGGGAGGACGAACGTGGTGGTGGTGGTGGTGGTGCGTGTGTGTGTATGTGTGTGTGTGTGTGTGTGTGTGGTGTGTGTGTGTGTGTGTGTGTGTGTGTGTGTGTGTGTAGCGCGCATGAGTGCGTGCGTGTGTGTGTGCGTACATGCATGCGTGTGTGTGTGTGTGTGTGTGTGTGTGTGTGTGTGTGTGTGTGTGTGTGTGTGTGTGTGTGTGTGTGTGTGTGTTAGCGCGCATGAGTGCGTGCGTGTGTGTGTGTGTACGTACATGCATGCGTGTGTGTGTGTGTGTGTGTGTGTGTGTGTGTGTGTGTGTGTGTGTGTGTGTGTGTGTGTGTGTGTGTGCGCGCTTGCGCGCGTGTGTGCATGCGTGCGTGCGTGCGATTGTGCATGTGGTGTGTGCGCGTGTATATGTGTGCGCGTGTGTGTAGGTGGTGGGAGTGAGCGGGGAACAGAGGAAAGATAGTGAAGGACTTTGAAGCTTCGGACATCTGGAATAAATCCTAGATGATCATGCTGAATCCTGACGGCGGTTCCAACCAATAGCGAGAGAGGTTGCCAACCTTGACGCATATGTTAATATCTATAATCAAAACTCACGGAATTCAAAATACAGACAACTCTGAATAATAAACAAACTAGTCGTTTATTCTTTCTAATAAAAGATCGCTTCATTTTGGATATAAACAATACAGATATCATTTTAGGCACCGAAGATAAACAAAACAATCGATTTTAGTTTACTGCTGTGCAGTCATCGCTTTCCGCACCGTACGCCGAAACTGGTAATGTCCTCAGACGGATAGCAGAGTCCTCGGAATTTTTTCAACTCTCGCCACTTAGTAGTCACGAACTATTTCGTGACGGAATAATCGAGGAGCGTGGTGGTACTGTTTGCATTTCTGGTAGTTCTGATTTATTTTGATGTGGGGGAAAAAGTTTTCAAGCAGTTTGGATCGTGTCCTTCTTTGATGCGACACGTACCCTTCTTTCAGAAAATCTCTGCATGCTGGAAGGTGGCACCAGTAGACGGTGCTGCTTGCAGACATGTGTCTGGCTGGAAAGAGCAAGGAGCAGACGACAACTTGACAAACCCCGTTGCCAGTTATTTCCATGGTTGAAGCTTGGTTTGGAACCGATTAATTTCATGGCTTTTCTCAAACTGTGAACAGTGATACAGAAGACCAGAAGAAAAACAGGTATCAAAACAAAAACAAACAAACAAAAAAAACAAACAAACAACAAATAAACATGCAGGTAGGTCATTTTTATAATTTTCGTGAACCATAAAAGCAGAGATTGGTTCAGTCAATTTCTGGCGCCTGGGACATTTTACCGTCCGACATGTCTCAGGGGAAAATAGTTTAAAAGCACAGACTGCTTTAAATTCTATGCCAGTCGTTGGAATTCGTCGTGTCTTACCTGGAATCATCGTGATGTGACTGACATAACCGAAATCTCAGTGTGGTTGTCAGGAACAAACCAGATTAGTTCCACCTGCAACCGTGTATTTTGTCTATTTTTGACGAGCGTGAGAGACCATAGTTGTGTATGGCCTGCAACGGAAGGCGACCATTGGTCAGTTTGGCGTGTGACGTGCCCACATCGGTTTTGACAGGGTCGGGTAGCTCTAGCTTTTGAAACTCACCTCCCCCAAGATAGAAACTTCAAACTCTATTTTCTCTCTTCCACTTGAGGTTATCATCGAGATGTTCAGGGTATCAGAGACGTCACAATCTCCACGTTATGTGAGGTGTAATGCGAGAGAGGCAAAGCAGTTTTCTATGATAGACGAGGAGTTCACAAGTTGACAGGTAAACATCGTGTGTGAAATCCGAAGAAGGGGAAACAGGAAATAACCCCAGCTTCAGCCAGAACATCGCGGAGTAAGGGGAGAACGTCAGAATGGGGCACTTGGGTGACAGGAAAAGAGTTCTGACAAACAAACAAAGCAAAAGAAAAAAATCCTTGAAAAGAAAATACGAATAACATTATTCTCATTTTTGCAACATTTGACTCATTATGGATGGCGTTAAGGAATTAGTAAGCAGAACCGCCTTGGCTTAAGGCTGTGTCAGGCCAACTTACTGCATAGTTATACGGGGATTGTCTTCAGTTGTGACAAGCTCCTAGCATAACATTATTAGTCTCCAAAATCCCCCGAAGTCGGAGTGTGGCTGCCCACGTGACAAGGTAATCAGAAACGGTCACACTTGTAATGTTTTATATCCCCAGCTGATGCATTTGTACCATAGTGTTCAAGTACTTCGGCTGCTTGGATGATCCCTGGGGTCTTTGAGCCAGAGTACGACGACAACAACAACTACAACAGTAAGCAGAAAATCATTGAAAGCTAACATTTCCAGCTATTTTTTTTCCTTCAGAAAATTGTATTGATTGGGTCTCAGGGGTCCCGACATATTGCTGCCATCGGCCGAGCTGCTGATGAGGAGTTACAAACTGTGGACAGCATCAGTTTATTACCCTAAGGGCCCTGATGGGCAAAATACTAATTGGTTACGTTCTCTAAACTGTTCTAAAAAAGTGGATCGTTGGTGCGATTTCAATTCTCATGCTCCTTTCTGGGATGAAGATTGTCAAATAGTTTCTCACCCTGATTTTCTGAAAACTGTTGTGGATTCATCTTTAGTTTTGCTTAACGACGGGAGAACTACGCGCATCCCAGACATATCTCATCATATAGAGCATCGGCGCTTGATCTAACCTTTGTTTCACCTGCTTTAGCATTAACAGCAAAGTGGGATACAGCCAAAGACCCACTAGGTAGTGACCATGTGCCAATACTTTTATCTTTTAAAGAATCCGTTGGATCTGAAGTTAGTGGTGAAGATGTTATACCTAAATTTAATTACATAAAGGCAGATTGGGAAACTTTTCAAAATTACCTCACTGAAGACTGAGAGTGAAGTTATTTGTGAGGATGTTAACATCTTTTTTTTGATAACTTTCAGAAAGCAGTTCTTGAGGCTGCTGCTCTAGCTATTCCAAAAAAAGGATCAAAAAGGTGTGAAACATTCTCAGGGAATGTCTGGTGGAATCAGGCTTGCGAGGATGCTGTTAAAGCAAAAACATTAGCATATCTTAACTGGCTAAAAGTTAGAAAAGTTCCTGTGCAAGAGATAAAAGATGCAGCTCATAAAGAAATGTGCAGTACAAAAATAAAAGCAAACAGAGTCACAGCGCAAGCAAAAAGACAATACTGGTCACAGTTCTGTCTAAATGAAGTATCTGACTGTAAAGACTTGAAAAAGGTGTGGGATAAGGTGAAAGAAATGAAATCGGGCATTAAACTCCAAGATTACCCGATCAAAACACAAGTAAAGAATTCTATCTCCCAAAGAAAAGGCTGAGGAATTTGCATCTATGTACGTTAAAAACATGTTGTACGGAATGTTTGCCTAATGAAAAAAAAGTCGTTTAGATTAAAAGAAAAAAATACTGATAACTATAGAGATCCTGTACCAAACAACAACAGTACTACTAAATGTATCAATATCTTTACAGGAAGTCAGGAATGCTATCCGTCTGTTGGGAAATAAAAAGGTTTCGGTTGGTTTGGATGGGATTTCTTACACTATGTTAAAACCATTTACCAGAGAACTGGATAGTCATTTTACATAAATTATTTAACAAATGTTGGGAATGTGGACAAATTCCCGATAAGTGGAAGACGTCTATTGTGACTCCTATTCTAAAGCAGGGCAAGCCTCGGTCTGAGACGTCTAGTTATAGACCCATTTCAGTCACGTCTCATACTGGAAAAGTCATGGAAAAAATAGTAAATTTCAGAATGGCCTATTACTGTGATAAAAATGATGTATTTTCTTCACATCAAGCTGGATTTAGAAAAGGACGAAGTACAAATTGATCACCTGACACGACTAACTACTCATATTAAGAAACAGTTTTCTAAACGTAAAAGTGTCCTTGCTTCCTTCTTTGATCTTACTAAAGCTTACGATAGAGTGTGGCACAGCCGACTACTGTATAAATTAAAACAAATTGGTCTTTCTGGTCACGTCTACAATTATGTGAAATCCTTTTTAAGTGGGAGACATATAATGACCAAAGTTGGTGTGACTTTATCATCCTCAAGATCTATAGATATGGGAATTCCACAAGGTTCTATTATCTCCCCTTTGTTATTCAACGTAATGCTATATGACTTATGTACATGTTTTTCATCATATACCAAGGTAGCTCAATATGCTGATGACATTGCAATATGGATTAATGTATCTTTAAAGAAAAGAACAAATTTACGTCACATAAATTATATTCAGAAGCTCTTTCAGAACGAGCTGGATAAATTAAATAGTTATATGCATTTGAACGGCTTTCAATTCTCTGTTGAAAAGACACATTTGGTTCTCTTTAACAATGGATATAACCCAAGTAACTTGCCTATATTCTTTCTGGGGGGACGGGAAATTTTTTTATAAACTTGAAGTAAAATTTTTAGGCGTCCCTACTTACACCAAAACTAAACTGGAAAAAAACATATAGACTCGATAGTTACTAAAGCGGTTAAAAGTTTGAATTTTCTAAAAATTGTCAGTCACTCTCCATGGGGACAGGATCCCAAAGTTTTGTTGCATTTAGCAACCAGTCTTGTACGATCAAGATTGACTTACGGACAGGAGTATTCTTTTCAGCTCCGCGATCGCATTTAAAGAAACTTCAAAGAATTGACATAAAGCTGTAAAGTTGTCCCTGGGTGTACCTGTGCACACTAAGTCCTCTGAAGTTTATAAGATAGCAGGCCTTTTGCCACTTGATGAAGAAAGGAAAATAAGTTCTGTAAAATATGTAGTGAGACGGATTGCCGTGGACGACCTTGAAGAGTTAAATACACGATCCGACATTGATTTTTCGAAAAATGCACAGAAAAATTCAAATTTAGAGACGCTTCGTTCATATGTTTCAGACGTTTTTAATTCATCAAAGATTAACCCACACGAGGTAGCGCCTCGCGTACTGGTTCCGCCGGTACCCCCTTGGGAACTAACGGAAGTAAAAGTTAACATTTTTTTCTTCTGATCTAAATAAAGCGATGTCGCCGCATGTGTTAGCAGCATCTGTCAAAACTGACATGGAAGAAAAGTTTACTAACTATTTGAAAGTATACACTGACGGCTCAGTTCTTGATGATGGTAGTGCGGGATCTGGCTTTGTAATTCCAGATTACAAAGCTGAAAAATCATATTATTTAGGTAAGGGTCATTCCATATTTACAGCTGAACTTGTTGCTGTCCTGATGGCATTAAATTATTTAATTTAATTTCCTTGCCAGTCTCAATATTTAATATCCTGTTTTGTG
>JADBJO010001705.1:25000-30000 GCA_016801955.1 Conus betulinus | reverse complement strand
CTTCCTGATTAGCTTCCTGCATTAGCTCCCTGCATGACCCTGCATTAGCTCCCTGCATTAAATGTAGCTTTCCTCCTGCATTAGCTCCCTGCATTAGCTTCCCTGCATTAGCTTCCTGCATTTAGCTTCCTGTATTAGCTCCCTGCAATTAGCTTCCTGCTTTTAGCTTCCCTGCATTAGCTTCCTGTATTAGCTCCCTGCATTAGCTTCCTGTTTTAGCTTCCGTACATTAGCTTCCTGTTTTTAGCTTCCTGCATTAGCTCCTGTTTTAGCTTCCTGCTTCCTGTTTTAGATTCCTGCATTAGCTCCTCCATTAGCTTCCTGCATTAGCTCGTGCATTAACTACCTGCATTAGCATTAGCTTCCTGCATTAGCTCCCTGCATTAGCTCCCTGCATTAGCTGGGCTTCTGCATTAGCTCACTCTGCATTAGCTTCCTGCATTAGCTTTCCTGCATGCATTAGCTCCCTGCAATTAGCTCCTGCATTAGCTTCCTTTCTCAGGAGTTTTCTTCCTGTTCTTCCGGAATGCATTTCTGCATTAGCTCCCTGTTTAGCATTAGCTACTGCATTTAGCTTCCTGCCTTAGCTTCCTGCCTCCCTGCATTAGCTTCTTAGCTCCCTGCATTAGCTTCTTGCATTAGCTTCCTGCATTAGCCTCTTGCATTAGCTTCCCTGCATTAGCTCCCTGCTTTAGCTTCCTGCATTAGCTTCCTGTATTAGCTCCCTGCATTAGTTCCTCCATTAGTTTCCTGCATTAGGGCCTGCAGGTTAGCACTTAATCTCCCTGCATGTACTTAGATTCATGCATCTTGACTTTCCTGCTTTCCTGCTTTAGCTTCCTGTTTAGCTTCCTGTATTAGCTTCCTGCATGTTTTAGCTCCCTGCAATTAGGCTCCTGTTTTAGCTTCCTGTTTTAGCTTCCTGCATTAGCTCCTTGCATTAGCGTCCCTGCATTAGCTCCCTGCATTAGCTTCCTGCATTAGCTTCATGCATTAGCTCCTGCATTAGCTCCCTGCATTAGCTCCCTGCATTAAGCTTCCTGCATTAGTTCTCCTGCATTAGCTTCCTTGCATTAGCTCCCTGCATTAGCTCCTTCATGCATTAGTTTCTGCATTAGCTTCCCTGCATTAGGCTTCCTGGCATTAGCTTCCTGCATTAGTCTTCCTGCATTAGCGATTCATGCATTAGTTTCCTGCATTAACTCCCCGCGCATTCCTGCATTCTAGCTTCATGTTAGCTTCTCATTAAGCTCCTCTGCATAGCTCTCGCCTCATTAGCTCCCTGCCTTAGCTTCCTGCATTAGCTTCTCAATGCATTAGCATTCCTGCCTGCATTAGCTTCCTGCATTAGCTTATCTGTTTTAGCTTCCTGCATTAGCTTCCTTGCATTTACTTCCTTACTTCATGCATTAGTCCCCTGCATTAGCTCCTGCATTAGCTTCCTGCATTAGCTCCCCTGCATTAGCTCCTGCATTAGCTCCTGCATAGTTTTAGCTTCCTCCTTAGCATTAGCTCTTGCATTAGCTTCCTGCATTAGCTCCCTGCATTAGCTTCCCTGCATTAGCTTCTGCATTAGCTTGCTTAGCCTGCATGTAGCTTCCTGCATTAGCTTCCGCATTAGCTTCCTGCATTTAGCTTCCTGCATTAGCTTCCTGCATTAGCTCCTGCATTAGCTCCCTGCATTAGCTCCCTGCATTAGCTTCCTGCATTAGCTTCCTGCATTAGCTTAGCTTGCCTGCTTGTTTTAGCTCCTGCATTAGCATTAGCTCCCTGCATTAGCTTCCTGCATTAGCTTCCTGCATTAGCTTCCTGCATTAGCTTCCTGCATTAGCTCCCTGCATTAGCTTCCTGCATTAGCTTCCTGCATTAGCTTCCTGCATTAGCTTCCTGCATTAGCTTCCCATTAGCTTCCTGCATTAGCTTCCTGCATTAGTTTCATGCATTAGCTTCCCTGCATTAGCTCCCTGCATTAGCTTCCTGCTTTAGCTCCCTGCATTAGCTCCCTGCATTAGCTCCTTCCCTGCTTGCATTAGCTCATGTATTAGCTCCCTGCATTAGCTTCCCTGCATTAGCTCCCTGCATTAGCTTCCTGCATTGCATTAGCTTCCTGCATTAGCTCCCTGCATTAGCTCCCTGCATTAGCTTCCCTGCATTAGTCCCTGCATTAGCTTATCCCTCATGCATTAGCTCCCATTAGCATTAGTTTAGTTTCATGTGTTAGCCCTGCATTAGCTCCCAGCATTAGCTTCCTGCATTAGCTTTCATGTGTTAGCTCCCTGCATTAGCTCCCTGCATTAGCTTCCTGCATTAGCTTCATGTGTTAGCTCCCTGCATTAGCTCCCTGCCCTGCATTAGCTTCATGTGTTAGCTCCCTGCATTAGCTCCTGCATTAGCTTCCTGCATTAGTTTTCATGTATTAGCTTCCTGCATTAGCTTCCTGCATTGGCTTCCTGCATTAGCTCCCTGCATTAGCTGCCTGCATTAGCTTCATGTATTAGCTCCCTGCATTAGCTCCTTGCATTAGCTTCATGTATTAGCTTCCTGCATTAGCTTCCTGCATTAGCTTCATGTATTAGCTTGCTTTCTTAGCTTACTGCCCAAACTTCTTCATGCACTAGTTTCACAGGAAAACTTCCTGTATTAGCGTGCTGCATATGAGTTCATGTAAAACCTTACTGCGAGAACTCCCACTCCCCCCCCCCTCCCCCCTTGTCTTCAGGTTCTAGCTTCCTACATTACCTTCCTGTACTCGCTTCCTCGTAAAGTTTCTGCCTGATTCGTCTGAACGAACTTCCTGCATATGTTTCGTACATGACCTTCCTACATAAGTTTCCTGAATTTGCGCTTCTCCCGCAAAAAGCTTCTTGTATTACTTCCTGCGTGAGCTGGCTGCATTTGCTCCTATGTGACTTACGAAGTTGGAGACACTGGCAAACAATTTCCTTTCATTGTTAGGGACCTCCTTGACCAAACCAGCTGTCTGTCTGTCTGTCTGTCTGTCTGTCTGTCTGTCTGTCTGTCCGTCTGTCTGTCTTGGGTTCTGCTGTTGTTCGTCTGTCGAGTCAACGAGGACTACCTCAGCCATCCTTGGGTTGGAGGGGTGAGAGATGAGTTGTTAGGTACGAAGGTGGCTGATCAAACCGATGCGTGGTCGGAATGTGCGGTGACAGCTTGAACAGGGAATGTGGGAGACGTCCTCTCGATTGCTGCTGGCGTGGGCTTTTCTTCCTTGTCTCTTTTGTTGCGCTGCAGCTGTCCTCCTTTCTTCCCATGAATTGGCGCCTATGTAAATAGAGTGGCGCCATCTACCTCGATCCATAGCAGTTGTTCCCATGTGTCAGAGTTAATGTTAAACGCGTTCAAGGATGCTTTGGGAGGGTCTTTGAAGCTTTTCTCCTGACCCCCTCCAAGGAAACGCACGACTGGGTTGCAGCTCACCATGCAAGAATCTGTTGGGGTAGCTGGTGGTCTGGCATGCGAGCTACATGACCTGCCCATCGTGAGCTGAGACAATATCAGGACTGTGTGGCAGACCTGCTCGGTCAAATACCTTTGCATCTGGGATTTTGTCCTGCCGTTTGATGTGAAGCGATCTTGTGAGGCAGGTTTCTTCTGTCCACATTTCACACTCGTAGAGAAACGTGGGGAGAAACAACTGCGCTGGACACTTTCAGCGTGGTCTAAACTGATGCCTTTTCTGTTCCTAGTACTGGTGTGTAGTCTGCCAAAGTTTGCTCTTGTTCTTTTTGCAATCCTGACGTTCACTTTGTTGTCCATGGTGACATTCTGGAACGGTGTGCTGCCGAGGTAAGTAAATTTACTCACACCACAGCGCGCCTCGCACCATTGACTTTTGGTGCACAGTAGTGTTGTGATAGGAAGTGATAAGAGAAAAATGAAGACTTCTTTACACTTCAGGGAGATAGGCGTGTGTGTGTGTGCGTGTGTGTGGTGGTGGTGGTGGTGGTGGTGGGGGGGGGGATCAGACGGGTGGGGAAGGGAAGGATGGAGTCAGAAAGAGTTGGGGTATTTAAAAGTCACGCTCCGATTTCAGACAAAGTGACCTACATCTCCAAGGACAAACGAACAGACGAAGAGGTGAGGGGAAAGTGCAGGGAAGGGAGAGAAGGAGAGAGAGAGAGAGAGTCGGAGAGGGGTGGGACCAAGGAAGGTGTGGAAAGTGGGGGAAGAGGGGCAGGGGGTGAAAATAGCAGACAAGTCATCGAGTTTTACACAGAACCCAAGGGAGAAAACCTCATCGAACAAGAGCAAGATCCAGACTGTCCTGTAAAGATAGGTGAAGGGTGGTGCTGTAGGGGGTGGAGAAGGCTTGGGGATGATGCGGGATGGGAAGTGAGTAGAAAGTTTTTTTCTTTTTTTTTTTACACATGAAAAAGACAATGAAATAGTGACGGAGAGCATCACTTTTTGTGTGAGTTTTTCAAAGGTTCAACCCCCCCCCCCCCCCACCCCAGGAATGGCGAATACAGTGCAGCGAAAGAGTGGATTCTTGATCGTGTGTGTGTGTGTGTGTGTGTGTGTGTGTGTGTGTGCGTGTGCGCGCGCGCGTGTGTGTGCGCGCGCGCGCATTTTGAGTATGTCTGGAACAAGAGTGCACACAAACGCACGCATGCAGACTCTCTCTCTCTCTCTCTCTCTCTGACTGTCTGTCTGTCTCATGAGTACTTGGATGTGTTGAAGACCATTTGTTCCTCACACATGTCCCATGCTAACTTAATGGACAAAGCCAGTCTCCCGTAGCCGCCTCATTCATCACGTTCACCATATGTCGTCCAGTTATCCTTTACCTAATACCGTTTCATCCAAACACATTTTCAATAGTCACGTTTACACTATTGCATCTCTGTGTCTTTGTTTCCACAGATCCAAATCGGATAGAATCACGTTACGTAAACCCATAGGCGGTATCACACAGATACAGGCAGACAACAAACACAAACACACAGACACAGACGAACGCGCGCGCGCGCCCCCCCCCC
>JADBJO010001705.1:15000-22500 GCA_016801955.1 Conus betulinus | reverse complement strand
GATATCTATATAAAACTAACTCGAACTCTGAAATGGTATAATGAATAGGCCTTAGGCCCATGTCATGGTGGGCGGTTACAAAACAAAAACATCCATTATAGCGACATGACACAGAGCATTTGACACAAGTATCAATAAACTTTTTTGTCTGGACAGTGAACAGCTATATATCTTCAATCAATTTTCTAATAGCGTTTCCTTTATAAGTTGAGACACACAAATGCCGTAATTTAAAAGCTTTCTCAAGGAACAGAGCAAGCCGAACAATTAATGTTTTACTCTCTGAAGCAAACAGCATTGTTAATTTGTGCTGTGATGGACAGTTGTAATACTTAGCTGGAATATATTGTTCCCTTAATCCTTGGTATTTTGGACAGTGTAATACAAAGTGCTTTTCTGTTTCAATTTGAAACTCACAGAACGGGCATAACAAATCATTTTCAGTTACATTTCTCTAAAAAGCGCATTTTGTGCACATTTAACTGAGACACACACCTAATCGAATTCTGACTAGGCTAATTCTGGCCTGTATATGATTCACCATTGGTAAGTACGAGGATAAAATCAGGTCACTTTTAAATGTTCTGTATAACTGAAAACGTTCATTGTGCTCAATATCTGAGAGCCAGTGAGCTTTGTAGCCATTAACCAGTTTATTTCTTAGGCTTTCAAAAACGCGACTTCGTTACCGACTCCTTGATTTTCCCAAACTTCTTCAAATCCATGTTGGTACAGAAAGAAAGCATACAGAAGATGCCCAAGTATTTTTGTTTTTCTCATGAAAAAAAAAATAACAACATTTTGTAAGCTTTCTTAGGTAAACGATGAGACGGCATCTTCAATATCCTTAACCAGTACTTAATGCTCTTCAAGTATAGATTTACATACAATGGAAATCTACCTAACTCTCCATACACCATCACATTAGGAGTTCTTATGCTTACATTTAAAAATCTTTTTAATGCGAAAAGATGCACTTTTTCTACCACATCAACATTTCCAATGATGCCCCATACCTCTGCTCCATAACTAAGTACTGGTTGAATCTGAGCATCAAAGAGTTTGAAAAATATAGAAGGGGATTTTTCTCCCAAGGACCACAGTACTTTAAAATATACTAATAACTCCTTTCTTTGCTCGGCATGCCATATCATTTAAAACACTGTGCGTGAAGGAAAGTCTGGTAGACATAATAACTCCCAAGTACTTATACATGTTAACAACTGTCATCTTGGTCTGCCCATAAAACCATTTTCTTGGTCAGAGATATATCCACCATTTTCTAAATATGACTATGTTTGATTTCTCCAAGTTAACTATAAGACCGAGTCTTTTGGACGTGTTGTACAAAACATTTAACTGGTTTTGAAGACCTGCAACTGAGTCAGATAACAAAATAATGTCATCAGCAAACATAAGTATCAAAATTTCCACAAAATCAGGTAACAACTGAATGCCATGTTTCCCTTTCTGAATAATATCCACAGCCAGTTCATTAATGAAAAGGGAGAAAAGAACTGGACTACACACCTCCCCTTGCTTTAGACCTGATGGACATAAAAATGCATCACTTAAATCCCTTCCTGCTCTAACTCTTGCTTTAACAATGTTATACATGCTAGTTATTGCCCATTTTTCCCATGAATCCCTCTTTTTTTCAAAATGCACCATAAATTGCACGATGGACAGAATCGAAAGCTTTTCTGAAATCAATAAACGCAACATAAAGTTTCTTGTGAAGTAACAGTTGTTTCTGAACCATGGCAAACAATGTAAAGACATGATCAATAGTACTATACTTTTTTCTAAAACCTGCCTGACAGTCATCAATGACATGGTTCTCTTCAATCCATTGTTTCAGTCGTCCATTCAGAATATGGCTATACAATTTACTGCATATATTCAACAAAGATATTCCCCTGTAATTATCAGGTAAATTCCTGTCGCCCCCTTTTTGAAATAGGGGTTGAATAAACCGACTCTGACCACTGAAGGGATAAGTTCCAGTAGAAAACAATGTATTGAACAATATGACTAAAAAATGGAGCAACTACAGTAACTGAGTTTTTGAAGATTTCTCCGATAATTCCATCAGGACCAGCAGTTTTTATTCCTTAATGAACGAACCGCGGCATAAACTCACTTTCCGAAATGTCACACTCAAGAGAATCTGTGTTATGCTGGTTTGACCCATCATCAACCTGTTCTTCTGACTCGTCAGCAATATCTTCTGACCGGCCACAGTTCACACCAGACTCAAATACTTGGGAAAAATGTTTAAACCATTCATCTTTGGTAATTTTGTTGTCGGTAAATTATTGCACGAAAGAGATTTTACTTTGCTCCAAAACCCAGTGGGGTTATTGATATTTTCATTCAAAGAATTTATTACCTTGTGCGGTGGTCTTTCTTTTTCAGTCTCAAGAGCTCCTTATATTCTCTGCGTTTTTGATTATACAGATTTCTAATTGTTTCGTTGTCTTCTTTATGTTTATGACACTGCCTCAAATGGTAACTGAGCTCTTTTTTATGCTGGCTACATTCTTGATCAAACCATGGATCTGACCGTACTTTTAACCAGACTGGAGGCCTGCCTCATATGACTTTGAAACTCGTCACTTGATATATTTTCCTTAAATTCATAGACTTTTTCTTCATCCCAAACTATTTTGTCAATTTTGTAAATATTTTGAGCCATGTCATACTGATCAGCTCTTTCTAATTGACAGTCAAACAACTTCAACAGGCATGAGAGAGAGAGAGAGAGAGAGAGAGAGAGAGAGAGAGAGAGAGAGAGAGAGAGAGAGAGAGAGAGAGAGATTAAAGTATGTTTACCTTTCCCTCTCACCTCCCTGTCCCAACTCATCCCCAGTGTTCAGCCACAATCACCCTGGGTCTCCGTGGTTTGCTGTAGGGGTGTAATGATGTCAGTTTATAGAACAGGGGTGGGATTTCGTCGAAATGAATAATATATACCAGCCGCCGTGGCGAAGTGGTTAGCGTCGCGGACTCCCGGCTGGGAGGTCGCGCGTTCAATTCCCATCAGAGTTATGTGGGATGTTTCTGCCCCGATCGGCTCCTATCCAGAGTTGAGTTTGCTACGGGCTCAGTTGGGAAGACTGGGACCACACAGTCGAGTTTCATCCACTTAATGGATGCGTTTCTGAGAGTGTTGCTCAAATTTCCAGACCAACACTGCAGGTGTCTGTATCTCTTGGGCCTGGTTGACGCCGGGATATATCACAAAAGGAAGCGTAGAGTACAGCCCTGTCACGCAGTCTCAAACCGAAATGGAAATCCGTCACATCATCTTTATCATCCTAATTCTCATCGATCAGCATTAAGGAAAAAAGTCAATTTCTGTGACCCTTCATGCCCTGCTCTCATGGTGACCTCAGTTTCGATGTCCTCTCCGTGGCCTTGGTTTGCCTCTGTCGGAGTTACCGGCAGCGGCGAGTCCATGGGGGCTGTCGTTGGACGGACGGGGTGGCGCCCTCCGGAGGAAGAGCTCACTCACGCCGGCTCTCAGCGACTTAGCAATTATTGTCGTCAGTAGGGGGCTTAGTAGGTGGTGTTCTGCGTATGTTGTATCAGAACAGGCGCCACTGAACACCACCGAAGTGACTCGGCAGCAGTGCAGTGTCTCCTCCGGTGGGTTGCCTCTTGACGACTTAAAATTGACTGCTCTCTGTGGATTGCCGGTGCCGGGGCTGCGGCGGAACCGGCCGGGCTGTGGCTGTGGACGGGGTGTCGGAATGAGCGGCGTGGGTGCACTGCCACTGAGGTGGCACAGAGGTTGAGACAGCAAAAAAAAAAAAAAAAAAAAAAAAAAAAGTAGACTCCATGAAAAACATGCGACGTCATGTGAGTTGGCTGTTGCAATGGTTCCATCAGTGGGTGGCTACCACTGCGGTAATGGATGTCAGAACATTACTGAAGGGTCCAGTCCGTTCGCCTTTGCATCTGTTTATACCCAGTCCTCCTCCTCCTCCTCATTTTCTGTTGTTGTTGCTGTTTCTCCTTCTCCTTCTCCTTCTTCTTCTTCTTCTTCTTCTTCTGCTCCTCCTCCTCCTTCTTCTTCCTCTTCTTCTTCTTCTTCTTCCTACTTCATGTGTCTCAGCTTGAACTCCAAAGTCTATCGTTGATTTTGTTTGGCTAATGTTTAGTATTCACTTAAAAACTTAAGGGGTTAAACGTGTGTGTGTGTGTGTGTGTGTGTGTGTGTGTGTGTGTGTGTGTGTGTGTGTGTGTGTGCGTGAGTGCATGCGTGAGTGTATGCGCGCGCGTGCGTGTGTGTGTGTGTGTGCGTGCGTGCGTGCGTGTGTGCGCGCGCTTGCGCGCTTCTGCTTGTGGTTGCCACTTAAGTGTACACCCGGTTGTGTATGAACGTGTTTGGGGATGGGAGTGGAGGGGGAGGGGGAGGGGAAGAAAAGTAGGAGGTGGGGGAGGGGAGGAAGAGTAGGAGGTGGGGGGAGGGGAGGAAGAGTGCTTTTCTTTTCTGGAATTTCATCATAACAAGGTTAAGGAAAGCGCTCACTGAAAGAGCCAGCTGTGGCCCAGCACGGTCAACTGACATCAGCCAGGGTGGGTTGAAAAGGTATTGCTACCGGAAAGGCCTGCTTGGGTTGTAAATGGTCTAGACGTGGAAAGGAAGGAAGAGTTAGGATGCAGTTCTGGAGTGAAATGCATGGGCCGTTAGGGAGAAGAACGAGAATGACAGGCTGGCTGAGATGGAGAGTTGGGCAATACAGAGGTGGTGGCTTAGAGATGGAGAAGTGTTAATAATGAAACAGCTCTCAGTTGCAGGGATGGAAAAAAAAACAACAGAGCCCTGAAAGCAATGACAGAAGCGGCAGAGAGGTGTTCAAGCTGGATCTGGTCAAGGAGGAACAAAAGTGAACTTCATAAGGCTTAACTTTCCTACAAAAATATCAGGTGCCCCATTGGCTCAGTGGTTAGAGTGCGAGACATTAAGTGGACAATCCTTAAAATGAGCATGTCCAGAGGGTCATGGGTTCAAATCCCAGCCATGCCTCGTCCCAAGATGGAAAGAAAAAAAAAGGGGCAGCCGAGGGATATCCGGAGTCATGACCGGGTGTGGCCCAACCCTCTAGAGTGTCAGGAGATAAGGGCCGAACACTTGCTTGAAGGGGGCTTCTCTTCTGAGGACTCTCTGCTGCCATGCTCTCCACGAGTTTCTTTCTACTGCTTGTTTACTGTGTTCTGTGTTTCTCTTGGCTTGATTACTTTTCTACTACCACTACTGCTACGACAACTATTACTACTTCTACAACTACTACTATTACTACTACTACTACTACTGCTTCTGCTGCTACTACTACTGCAACTGTTGCTTCTGCTGCTACTGCTTCTACCACTGCTGTAGCTGTCGGTGCTGCTGCTGATTCTCCTTCTCCTCCCTCTTCTTCTTCTATTGCTATTACACTACAACTACTACTGTTGCTGCTGATGCTACAGCCACTGCTACTACTGCTGCTGCTGTAAGTGTTAAGGCAGTCCTATGGGCACGTGCATGGTCATGGATAGGACAAACAGAAGGCCACACGGCTTGATGTCATCAGCAGAACTCGGACAAACCATAGAACAGGAAAGAATACTCCCACCATTTCGAACTCCTCTTCCGAACTACCATAGAACTAGAGCATGACGACACCGTCGAGAAAGGCCTGAGGGCAAAAACCGATGCAGATATTCTCGCCGTGGCTTAAGGCTGTGTTAGACCAACTGACATTGGCTAGAACACAAAGGCTACATCAAAATGTTGTTATGCTCTGCATGCTTATGCGGAGATTGTCTTCCGTCGTGACAAGCTCCTAGCATAACATTATCAGTCTCCAAAATCCCTCGAAGTCGGAGTGTGGCTGTCCACGTAGCGGGATAATTAAAACGGTCACACACGTAATGTTCTCATCTCCAGCTGATGCATCTGTACCACAGTGTTCAAGTAATCCAGCTGTTCGGATGATCCCTGGAGTCTTTACGCCAGAGAACGACGACGACGACGACGACGACGACGACAACAACAACAACAACAACAACAACAACAACAACAACAACAACAACAATGCAGTCATTCAGATAAAACGGAGGACATCGTGATACACCCAAATGTTGCAGTCACTTAAGGTAAGTCTGGCTGGAGATACACTGAAGCAAAATGGCCGAGCATTCAGGTATGTTACGCTGCATACAACTCCTGCCCTAATAATAGACGTAGAGACAGAGATAATGAGCACTACTCTGGCTTACATCCATTAATATGCTTAAAATTCAACCAGCCATGATGCTGACTGATTCAAAAAACCTTCAAGAACTAGATAGCAGAATGGTAAACCGCTTGACGTCAATATTGGCATGATGTAATGTGCAAGTGTTTAAGGAAATGGACTCCTATCTCTCATCTTCCACCAGTATTTCTGTCACCCCTCGTCCCCTCCCTCCTCCCCTCTCCCCGTCCGGCCTTCCCAACTCTCTCTGTGCAGCCATTCAGAGTAAAAATTCTGACTGCTTTTGCTGCCAATCAGCGGACGTTATCATATTTAGTGCATGGGGGGAAAACAATCATGGCTGAACATAATTTGAATTGATTTCCTTTTCCATCTCTGGCCATAGGGAGACAACGTTCAAACTGCTTCAAATCAAAGATAAAGAGGGTATTAAATGGAAAGACTTTTGGTTACAAACTACACTATTTAAATGTAGCCTTTGATTTTTTCTTCCTCACTTATGTTTATTTCTCGTTTCATAAATACTAACTTATAATAAATCCGGTCACGTGATTCGCTGAATACTGTGGACTGCCCTGCAAGTGCTACAAGGGACAATCAGAATTCACGTGTTTCCTCTCTCCCTCCATTCTGTTCCCCCCCTCACACCTCCTTCCCTCATGTTTAGAAGATTCAGCTGGAGGATGTTGTGTGATAAGGAAGGGCCATGTCCTTCTCTGTCTGGCGTGTTCAGTCCTTGATCACCGTAAGTACAGGTATGTTTTGGATTTGTGTACGTTGAGTTTCATTTCATTGTCTGGTGCATATTTCTTACCTGTTCTCAAACTGACAAACTGAGATCTTTACTTGCTCTAAGAGGTGTGGTATTATAGCGCTCGTATTCAGCATCTGCAAGCACATCTTTACTGCAGACCTCCATTATCGATATTTTGGCACGTAAATTGCGGAATTTTGTAGACATCAAATCATCTGGAGATTCTGACATGTTCTAAAAACAACGAACACACACACACACACACACACACACACACACACACACACACACACACACACACACACACACACACACACACACACACACACACACACACACACACACACACACACACACACACACACACACACACACACACACACACACACACACACACACACACACACACACACACACACACACACACACACACACACACACACACGCGTGCGCGCGCGCGCGCGCGCGATCGCAAAGGCGCTCCGCAGGAGGTAACAA
>JADBJO010001705.1:0-2500 GCA_016801955.1 Conus betulinus | reverse complement strand
TTTCCTCCCTAATGCTTCCATGCATCCCCACAAACGGGACTCTCGGCTAAAAGCCTGTCCAGAAAGCTCTGAGATGTGCACAGAAGTCCACTCCGAAGAGAAAAAAAAATCTCTTCTAACTGGCTGTCTTAAACGGGGATCGAACCCAGGGCCCGTGAATTAAGAGTGCCGGGCCAACCTGGGCCTCTGACCGTCGTTGTCCTTGGGTCTCTGCCGGCGCAGGAGGACCAAAGTGCAGGGAAGCTGTTCTTTTTTTTTCAACATGTCCCAGGACCACAGCCGAGGAAAGGCTTAGAATTCGTGTTGCGTGGATGGAGTAACCTTACCACGCCTGTGTTTCTGCTGTTTTGGCGTTTATCTCCTATAGGAAGTATCTCGATACCCAATTTAACATTTGCAGGCGGAAGCGAGGATGGTGGATGATAAAGTAGGAGAAGAAGAAGAAAAAAAAAAGAAGAAGAGAGAGAGAGAGAGAAGAGAGAGAAAGAGAGGAGACAGGGGAGGGAGGGAGGGAGGGAGGGAGAGAGAGAGAGAGACAAAAAGACAGAAAGAGAGAGAGAGAGAGAGAGAGAGAGAGAGGAGAGAGAGAGAGAGAGAAGAGAGAGAGAGAGAGAGAGGGGGGGGGGAGGAGGAGAGTGGAGTCGGGCAGGGCAGACAAGAGGAAATGAAAACAGCATTAAAATGCTACTGGCTGAAAGTGCACTGAAGGAACTTTCTGACAGATAAAAAGCACATGTCGCAGACATCAACACATGCAGACACACAACCGCAAGCACGTGCGCGCAGGCAGCCACGCACGCACACACATAACACACACACACATACACTCGCGCGCCCGTGCGTGCCCACCCCACCCACCCACCCACACACACACACACACACACACACACGACATTATTATATTTGGAAAGAGGGAAAGTCTCTTAAAATTTGACGGTTCTTTCTACCAGTCTTAAAGAAACTTACAGAAATCAGTTAATATAGCCCGACAGAAAAGAAAAAAGAAAGACAAAGCAAAAAAAAAAAAAAAAAAAAAAATTCAGTTTCTAAGACAGCTTCTTTCCGTTTAAATACAAAACGACACAATGTTGTCTCTTTAGGAGCCAGAGCTCGAAAAGGGAATCTTTTCAAATTAAATTCAACCATGATTTCTTTCATATGCACACAAAAAAAATATAATGTCCACTGATTGGTGGACAGAGCCACCAGGATTTTTTTACTGTGAAGAGCAGCGCAAAGGGAGTCGGGTAAGCCAGGGAAGAGGGGTGACAGGGGTCAAGGGAGAAAGAAAGGCTGGGAGGGGGGGGGGGGAGAAAGACATGAGAGTTCATTTCCCCTGACACCAACCCATTCCATCGTGCCGATCTGGTCTTTCAGCTTGCTTTCCATTCAGCTTTACACTTTTTTTTTTGAAAAATGGTCGATTGAATCAGTATCATAGTTGGGTTGATTTTGTCCACAGATAGAAACAATCGGGGTGCTTGTTATCGCTGCTTCAAACCCCTCAGTGTTAAACCGAAAGTTATGGATTGAATACAGCACCCTCTTCCTGAACTGAACTGTTTAGGCCATTTTACTTTTCAGTGTATCTCCAGCTTGACTTGCCTTTGGTAACTGAACCATAAGTCCATAAGTGTCTCTCACGGTGTCCCTCTCTTTTCATCTTTATCTCTGGATTTTTTTCTTTTGCCCTACCTTCATCTGAATTCCTGCGTTGCTTTTTTTGCCCTCTGGTCGTCTTTGACTGTCTTCCAAGTTCTGTGCTGTGCCAGTCTGCAAGAGGTGTTCACTATGGTCACGATGTTGTTTTTTTTTTTTTTTTTTTCCTCTCTCCCCTTTTTTCCTGGTTTGCCTTGAGTTCTGCAAGTGACAAACAAGCTTGATGTTGTTTCTGCTAGTCCAGTCTATGGATTGTGACACCAATCAGAACGACTGCCTTAGTAGCAGCAGAGTGGAAGTAGTAGTAGTAGTCGTCGTCGTCGTCATAGTAGTAGTAGTCGTACTTGTAGTAGTAGTACTTTAGTAATAGTATGTGATAGTAGTAGTAGTAGTAATAGCAGCAGCAGCAGCAGCAGCAGCAGCAGAAGCAGCAGCAGCAGTAATAGTAATAGTAGTGGTAGCAAGCTGGAGTAGTAGCACCCCACACAGCAGTAGTCAAAGTAGTGCCAGTAGTGGTTGTTATAAAAAAAAAAAAATAAAAAAACATAACCCAGCGGAGGAACCGAACCCAGTCACGAAACACAACACTTCATCCACTCATCAAAACAGCACCTCCTGAACACCAAGTGACATGCATGTCACCCCGCGACACCGTGCCGTCACCGCCCGCTGCCGTGTGTTCAGTTCCGGGCAACACTTTCCTTTCTCTCTTCAACCTTTAGAATAGGCACCAATGAAGCAGACATTTTTGTGCTGAGTAGAGACCTGGAAAACACACTGCTGGGGTTGGTTCCGCGTTGGGTATTGCCACATTGCGTTTTCCTAACTTTAAAATAGGAGA
>JADBJO010001704.1:380000-387403 GCA_016801955.1 Conus betulinus | reverse complement strand
CACTTATTTAATGTAGGCCCAGCACCAATTGTTCTTTGTTTAAGCGCTTTTTAAAAATTACTAGTGCACTATGTCTGTCATTGCCAAAAGTGTCTAGAGAAGATTTTTTTTTCACCATGAGGTTGACGCAAGCGGAAATTTGAACAGTTTGAGAGAGAGAGAGGAGAGAGAGAGAGAGAGAGGAGAGGGAGAGAGGAGGAGAGAGAGAGAGAGACGAGAGAGGAGGTCAAGAACAAAAGTAGAACACACACGCGCTCGGCGCATATACTGAAAATTATGAAAGAAAATATTTGCATAACAAAAAGTTCTTCCTGAAATTACTCTGGCATTTGTGTGTTAACTGATGACAGTTCCTCTCTTCGTTTTAGTGCTTTGAAAATGTACATAGCTACAGAGCGAGTTACATTTCTCTTTTCATTTTGCAGTAAAAGAAGCAATGATACTTGATGAGCGTTTCTAGTATGAGGCAAAATGTATTTTGCTCTTAAATCTTTATAGGATGGACAAACAATCAAAAAATGTATGTCGTCCTCAATTTGATTACACAATGGACAGTTTTTTGGAGTTTAATACGTATCTTTGATGGACATTCAAATCACTAATACCAAGTCGAAACTTCACGAACACTTTGCGAAATTTAGGAATTGTTATATCAGTTAGATATTTCTCAAGCTGCGATAGGGATTTGAAGGAACGATCTGTTGAATATCTGTCACGAGAGAGAGAGAGAGAGATAGAGAGAGAGAGAGAGAGAGAGAGAGAGAGAGAGAGAGAGAGCTGAACACTGAACACTGAACATTTTTTGTCATTAGCCATACAGGGGGGGGGGGGGGGGGGGGGGGGGGGGGGGCAGCCCGTTGTATAAACCGAGTGTGGATTGTAAAGCGCTTAGAGTTTGGCCTCGAGCGCTATATAAGTATTCATAATATGACAATCATTATATTGTTAGTATGATAATAATGATGGTAATGTTCATAATGATAATAATAACACTAATAATATCGATAATAATAATGATGATAATAAAAATAATGATAATGATAATTCCCAGCCTTCGCTTACATGGTACAAAGTCTCTAATCAGCATGAAAGAAGCGACTGCACGAAGTCCTCCAAAGCCAAGTACGATGATCAGAAGATTGCTTTGCTGTGGATCAGGAAACTATGCGGAGACATGTGCGACTGTACCATACATGACAAAACATGACGATTGTCCGATAGGTTGTTAGGCCATGTCTGTTGGCAAAAATCTCTTTCTCTGTGTTTTTGTTGTTTGATCAGTAATGCAAAGACTAGACTGGTTTACACCACACAGAGAGAGGGAGGAAGAGAGGGGGGAGAGGGAAATAGAGAGGGAGAGAGAGAGAGAGAGAGAGAGAGAGAGAGAGAGAGAGAGAGAGATCAGAGAGAGAGAGAGACTTACAGAAAAATACAGATTAGACAACAAGACAGACACAAATAGATAGACAGACAGACAAACAGACAGACAGAACAATAGATAGATAGACAAATTCAGATGCATCGTATAACGACCAAAAGGGGCTACCTTTCAAAACTTGTTGTTCTCAAACCAAACTGTGTTGTAAAAAAAGAAAAAGAAAATAAGTCACCGTTGAACTGGGGCAAAAAGACAGTCAGAAAGAATGTCTGGAAAATAAAGGTATGGTGCCGTCATCGGGGGCAGGGAGGTGCAGCACTCTCTTCCTTTGGCGAGGGGAACCCGTGTTTCCCACAGAAGAGAGTTTTGTGAGGTGATAGCAGTGTTATACAATCCAATGCCATCTGTGTTCTCATACCAATATTATGCAATCCCAATGCCATCCGTGTAGTGATACCAATATCATACAATCCAATGCCATCTTTTGGGAAATGCCTCATGTGAGAAAGTCGTTGGTGTTCAAGTGACTGTTCTATTGATGGAGACTGTCAAGGACAATTTGGTGATAGACCTGTGTGTTGTGTGTGTTAACAAGGTATGGGGGGGGGGGGGTGTGTGTGTGTGTGTGGTGTGTGTGTGTGTTTGTGTGTGTGTGTGTGTGTGTGTGTGTGTGTGTGTGTGTGTGTGTGTACATGTGTAGTGTGTATACGTGCGTGCGTTGGTTCACTTTGTGTTGTTGTTTTGGCTAAAGCCATTTCCTCCCTTTTCCCAATTATTAAGAGCGACAGTTCTATATCGTAAGGAAAGATGGTACAGTCGGTTAGACAGACAGACAGACAGACAGACAGACAGACAGACAGACAGACAGACAGACGATGACAGACTCTGAAGGCACTTGAAAAGGAAAGTAATGGCTTTTTTTTCAAAACACTATGTTAAGTCAAGTCCTAGATTTTGTGCGTGAAACAAGTCACCGGACAATTCAGTCCATCCATCATTCACCAGTCTCTTCAGTCTATCATCATCCACCAGACTCTTCAGTCCATCATCCACCAGTCTCTTCAGTTTACCATCCACCAGTCTCTTCAGTCCATCATCCACCAGTCTCTGCAGTCCATCCATCATTCACCAGTCTCTTCAGTCCATTCATCATCCACCAGTCTCTTCAGTCCATCCATCATCCACCAGTCTCTTCAGTCCATCATCCACCAGTCTCTTCAGTCCATCATTCACCAGTCTCTTCAGTCCATCATCCACCAGTCTCTTCAGTCTATCCATAATCCACAGTCTCTTCAGTCCATCATACACACAGTCTCTTCAGTCCATCTTCATCCACCAGTCTCTTCAGTCCATCCATCATCCACCAGTCTCTTCACTCATCCATCATCCACCAGTCCCCTCTTCAGTCCATCATCCACCAGTCTCTTTCAGTCCATCCATCATCCGCCAGTCTCTTCAGTCCATCCATCATCCACCAGTCTCTTCAGTCCATCATTCCACCAGTCTCTACAGTCCATCCGTCATCCACTAGTCTCTTCAGGCCATCCCTCATCCACCAGTTTCTTCACTCCATGCATCATCCATCAGTCTCTTCAGTCCATCATCCACCAGTCTCTTCAGTCCATCATCCACCAGTCTCTTCAGTCCATCCGTCATCCACTAGTCTCTTCACTCCATCCATCATCCACCAGTCTCTTCACCCAATCCATCATCCACCAGTCTCTTCATCCATCCATCATCCACCAGTCTCTGCAGTCCATCCCTCATCCACCAGTCTCTTCACTCCATCCATCATCCAACAGTCTCTGCAGTCCATCCCATCATCCTACAGTCTCTTCAGTCCATCCATCATCCACCAGTCTCTGCAGTCCATCCATCATCCACCAGTCTCTTCAGTCCATCCATCATCCACCATCTCCTGCAGTCCATCCATCACCCACCAGTCTCTTCACTCCATCATCATCCACCAGTCTTTTCAGTCCATCCATCATCCACCAGTCTCTGCAGTCATTCATCTGCCAGTTTCTTCATCCATCCATCATCCACCAGTCTCTGCAGTCCATCCGTCATCCACCAGTCTCTTCAATCCATCCATCATCCACCAGTCTTTTCAGTCCACATCCATCATCCACCAGTCTCTGCAGTCCATCATCCACCAGTTTCTTCAGTCCATCCATCATCCACCAGTCTCGTCTGCCCATCATCCACCATCATTCCTTTCAGTCCATCATCATCCACCAGTCTCTTCAGTCCATCATCCACCAGTCTCTTCAGTCCATCTACCAGTCTCTTCAGTCCATCATCCACCAGTCTCTTCAGTCATCATCATCCACCAGTCTCTTCAGTCCATCATCCACCAGTCTCTTCAGTCCATCATCATCCACCAGTCTCTTCAGTCCATCCATCATCCACCAGTCTCTTCAGTCCATCATCCACCAGTCCTTCAGTCCATCATCCACCAGTCTCTTCAGTCCATCCATCCATCCACCAGTCTCTTCAGTCCATCCATCATCACCAGTCTCTTCAGTCCATCCATCATCCACCAGTCTCTTCAGTCCATCATCATCCACCAGTCTCTTCTCTTCAGTCCATCCACATCCACCAGTCTCTTCAGTCCATCCATCATCCACCAGTCTCTTCAGTCATCCATCATCACACCAGTCTCTTCAGTCCATCATCATCCACCAGTCTCTTCAGTCCATCATCCACCAGTCTCTTCAGTTCATCCATCATCCACCAGTCTCTTCAGTCATCCATCATCCACCAGTCTCTTCAGTCCCATCATCCACCAGTCTCTTCAGTCCATCATCCACAGTCTCTTCAGTCCATCCATCATCACCAGTCTCTTCAGTCCATCCATCATCCACCAGTCTCTTCAGTCCATCCATCATCCACCAGTCCATCCATCTCATCCAGTCTCTTCAGTCCATCATCCACCAGTCTCTTCAGTCCATCCATCATCCACCAGTCTCTTCAGTCCATCATCCACCAGTCCTTCAGTCCATCATCCACCAGTCTCTTCAGTCCATCATCCACCAGTCTCTTCAGTCCATCCATCATCCACCAGTCTCTTTCAGTCCATCCATCATCATCCACCAGTCTCTTCAGTCCATCCATCATCCACCAGTCTCTTCATCCATCCATCATCCACCAGTCTCTTCAGTCCATCCATCATCCACCAGTCTCTTCAGTCCATCCATCATCCACCAGTCTCTTCAGTCCATCATCCATCATCATCCAGTCTCTTCAGTCATCCATCATCCACCAGTCTCTTCAGTCCATCATCCTACAGTCTCTTTCAGTCCATCCATCATCCACCAGTCTCTTCAGTCCATCCATCATCCACCAGTCTCTTCAGTCCATCATCCACCAGTCTCTTCAGTCCATCATCATCCACCAGTCCCTGCAGTCCATCATCCCATCACCAGTCTCTTCAGTCCATCCGTCATCCACCAGTCTCTTCACTCCATCCATCATCCACCAGTCTTTTCAGTCCATCCATCATCCACCAGTCTCTGCAGTCCATCATCCACCAGTCTCTTCAGTCCATCCATCATCATCCACCAGTCTCTTCAGTCCATCATCATCCACCAGTCTCTTCAGTCCATCCATCATCCACCAGTCTCTTCAGTCCATCATCCCACCAGTCTCTTCAGTCCATCTACCCATCTCTTCACCATCATCCACCAGTCTCTTCAGTCCATCAATCATCCCACCAGTCTCTTCAGTCCATCATCATCCACCAGTCTCTTCAGTCCATCATCCACCAGTCTATTCAGTCCAGTCTCTTCAGTCCATCCATCCACCAGTCTCTTCAGTCCATCCATCATCCACCAGTCTCTTCAGTCCATCATCCACCAGTCTCTTCAGTCCATCCATCATCACAGTCTCTTCAGTCCATCCATCATCCACCAGTCTCTTCAGTCCATCCCATCCACCAGTCTCTTCAGTCCATCCCATCTCTCTTCAGTCCATCCATCATCCACCAGTCTCTTCAGTCCATCCATCATCCACCAGTCTCTTCAGTCCATCCCTCATCCACCAGTCTCTTCAGTCCATCCATCTACATCTCTTCAGTCCATCATCCAGTCTCTTCAGTCCATCCATCATCCACCAGTCTCTTCAGTCCATCCATCATCCCCAGTCTCTTCAGTCCATCATCCACCAGTCTCTTCAGTCCATCCATCATCCACCAGTCTCTTCAGTCCATCCATCATCCACCAGTCTCTTCAGTCCATCCATCATCCACCAGTCTCTTCACTCCATCCCTCATCCACCAGTCTCTTCACTCCATCATCCACCAGTCTCCAGTCCATCATCATCCACCAGTATCTTCAGTCCATCCATCATCTACCAGTCTCTTCAGTCCATCATCCACCAGTCTCTTCAGTCCATCATCATACCAGTCTCTTCACTCCATCCATCATCCACCAGTCTCTTCAGTCCATCATCCACCAGTCTCTTCAGTCCATCATCCACCAGTCTCTTCAGTCCATCATCTCTACCAGTCTCTCTCAGTCCATCCCTCATCCACCAGTCGCTTCAGTCCATCATTCACCAGTCTCTTCAGCCCATCATCCACCAGTCTCATCAGTCCATCCCTCATCCACCAGTCTCTTCAGTCCATCATCCACCAGTCTCTTCAGTCCATCATTCACCAGTCTCTTCAGTCCATCCATCATCCACCAGTCTCTGCAGTCCATCATCCACCAGTCCCTGCAGTCCATCTGTCATCCACCAGTCTCTTCAGTCCTTCCACCATCCACCAGTCTCTTCACTCCATTATCCACCAGTCTCTTTAATCCATCCGTCATCCACCAGTCTCTTCAATCCATCCGTCATCCACCAGTCTCTTCATCCATCCATTATCCACCAGTCTCTTCAGTCCCATCATCCACCAGTCTCTTCACTCCATCATCCACCAGTCCTGCACCAGTGCAGTCCATCCGTCATCCACCAGTCTCTTCAGTGCATCCCTCATCAACCAGTCTCTACAGTCCATCATCCACCAGTGTTTTCCGTCCATCATCCACCAGTCTCTTCAGTCCATCATTCACCAGTCTCTTCAGTCCACCATCCACCAGTCTCTTCAGTCCACCATCCACCAGTCTCTTCAGTCCATCATTCACCAGTCTCTTCAGTCCATCATCATCATCCACCAGTCTCTGCAGTCCATCCATCATTCACCAGTCTCTTCACTCCATCCATCATCCACCGGTCTCTTCAGTCCATCCGCCATCCACCAGTCTCTTCAGTCCTTCCATCATCCACCAGTCTCTTCAGTCCATCATTCACTAGTCTCTTCAGTCCATCCATCATCCATCAGTCTCTTCGGTCCATCATCCACCAGTCTCTTCAGTCCATCATCCACCAGACTCTTCAGTCCATCCATCATCCGCCAGTCCCTTCAGTCCATCATCCACCAGTCTCTTCAGTCCATCATCCGCCAGACTCTTCAGTCCATCATCCACCAGACTCTTCAGTCCATCATCCTTAAGTCTCTTCAGTCCATCATCCACCAGTCTCTTCAGTCCATCCACCATCCACCGTCTCCTCTCTCCATCATCCACCAGTCTCTGCAGTCCATCCATCATCCACCAGTCTCTTCAGTCCATCCATCATCGACCAGTCTCTTCAGTCCATCCATCATCCTACAGTCTCTTCAGTCCATCCGTCATCCACCAGTCTCTTCAGTCCATCATCCACCAGTCTCTTCAGTCCATCATACACCAGTCTCTGCAGTCCATCCACCATCCACCAGTCTCTGCAGTCCATCCATCATCCTCCTGTCTCTTCAGTCAGTCCATCCATCATCCACCAGTCTCTTCAGTCCATCATCCACCAGTTTTCAGTCCAGTCATCATCCACCAGTCTCTTCAGTCCATCCATCCACCAGTCTCTTCAGTCCATCATCCACCAGTCTCTTCAGTCCATCATCCACCAGTCTGTGCAATCCATCATCCACCAGTCTCTGCAGTCCATCAAAGAGGGACAAAAGGGAGGGGGGGAGGGAGAGGTAGGTCGG
>JADBJO010001704.1:367500-370000 GCA_016801955.1 Conus betulinus | reverse complement strand
AATTGACATGCAAAGGAAACCTACCTAATTCTCCATAGATCATTACATGAGGAGTTCTGATGCTCACATTCAAAACTCTTTTCATGGCAAAGAGGTGCACTTTTTCTACAATGTCGAGAGTACCAAATATGCCCCAGATTTCCGCCCCATAACTAAGTATTGGCTGAATTTGAGTGTTGAACAACTTAAAGAATACAATAGGCAATTTTTCTCCCCACAGACCACAAAAGTTTGAAAATGTTAATGACGCCTCTCTTTGCTTTGCTTGACATATCGTAGAGGGTATGTGAAAAGGAAAGTCTAGTTGACATTATGATTCCTAGATATCTGTACATGTTTACAACAGTCATCTTATTCTGACCAAAGAACCACTGTTCATGGTCAGAGATATGTCCACCGTTTGAATATGACCATGTTTGATTTATCCAAATTAACTGTAAGATCTAGTCTTTTAGCTGTGTTGTGTAAGACGTTTAACTGATTTTGCAAACCAGTAATTGAATCAGAGAGGAGGATAACATCATCTGCAAATATAAGAATTAAAATTTCCAGAAAATCAGGGATAACCTGGATTCCATGCTTTCCCTTTTACAGCCAACTCATTGATAAAAATGAAGAACAGAACGGGACCACACACTTCCCCCTGTTTTAAACCGAGAGGACACAAAAAGGCCTCACTTAAATCGTTACCAACTCTAACTCTCGCTTTCACCCGTGTTATATATACTAGTAATAGCCCGGTACATTTTTCCATTTATCCCCCTTTTCTTTAGAATATCCCACAAGTTTGCTCGAACAACAGAATCAAAGGCCTTTTTAAAATCGATAAAGACTACGTACAATTTCTTGTGTAGCAATAATTGTTTTTGAACTATAGCAAACAATTTCTTCAATCCATTTGTTCAGCCGTTCGTTTAGTATATGGCTGTATAACTTACTGCACACATTCAGCAATGATATCTCTGTAATTATCGGCTACATTCACATCACCTTTTTTTTTAAACAGAGGTTGGATAATGGCTTCTGACCACTGTAAAGGATAAGTTCCAGTAGAAAAGAGTTTATTGAACAAAAGAATCAGAAACGGAATAATTACTGTAATAGAATTTTTGAAAATTTTCCCCCACAATACCATCAGGGCCTGCGGCCTTACCGTTCTTTCATGAACGCACCGCAGCGTAAATTTCACTTTCTGATATATACTGTTCTAGAATGTCTGTGTTGAAGTGATTTGATTCTCTATCGATTTGTACGTCTCTCTCGTCAACAGACTCGTTTTCGTTTTTTTCATCGGTAGTCAAGCTGGACTGAAAGACCTCTGAAGAGTGTGGGTACCAATCATCCTTGCTAATATCATTTTGAACTGATTTTTTTTTTTACACAATAAAGATTTTAATTTGCTCCAAAGTTTCGCAGAGTCGTTTATGTTGTCATGTAAAGTCTTTACAACTTTTTTCTCGATGAGTTTTTCTTTTTAGTCTGAGAAATTCTTTATAATCTCTGCGCTTTTGATTATACATATTTCTGTTTTCTTCGTCATCGTCCGTCCGTCTGTAGTACTGTCTCAAATTATAGCGGAACTGCTTTTTTTCGGTATCTATTCAGTCATCTATTATCGATATCTATTAAGTCAGTTTCCCTTTCCATGTTTTCCTGAAACTCATCACCCATCAATTTACCTTTGAATTCATTAATTTTTTCTTGGTCCCATACAATTTTTCAAGTTTAAATGTATATTTTGGATTCTGTAGATTAGCTATACATGCTTTAGTGCTGAATACAACTTCAACTGGCATGTGCTTTGATTCTATTCTTGGCCGAACATAAAACGTTGTCATGAGTGTCTTCCTGCAAAGGACAAATGACTATGACATCATCATCTTCTTCTGTACCATTTTCACCCCCTGTACGTGCACTGAAGTCACCGAACAACAAAACAGGCACGTTGACAAGAGATTCCACAACGTCCATAATACATTGCTCTAAAACTGTAATGCCATTTGTTTGGTCTGTAACACGATAATGTGGAGAAGAGGAAGGTGGTACATATACACCAAGCAAAAGTACTGGTGATTCTGTCCCAAACAAATTTTTTGACAATTTCAACACGATAATGTTGTCATATTCAACATCAATGTTTTCAATGTATTTGGTCAGCTCTTTTTTCACTAGCAGAACAAGTCCCCCCCGACAGTCTGGATGTGATACCATCTGACAGTCTAATGCCTGTTATGACAAACGTCTGGTGGTTGGGGAACAAATGGTCAGAGAATTTAGTAGCAAAACGTTTCAACTAGGAGACAGAAATCAAACTCAGCAATGTAAAATCAGGATCATAAACCCGAGAAAGACTTGCGATGTTATATGTCATAAATCGAATGTCTCGCATGACATGAGCCTGGCTGAATCTGTATAAGTCATTTTGTTTTCCACTTTCAGCTGTGACCTCTCGGAGTGTTGTCTGTCGTTTTTAAAGCAGCATTTGTGCATGAAACACTTT
>JADBJO010001704.1:350000-360000 GCA_016801955.1 Conus betulinus | reverse complement strand
GAGCTGATGATGAATCAGACATCAACACTGATGTGGTTTGTTTGTTGTGTGAGCAGGGAAGGAAACAATTTGGAGTTTTGTTTGTTGCCGTTTTTCTGATGCCCTATGTCTACAGAGGGTTCTCGTTTTCTGTTGTTTTCTGCATGGAGGATGAGAGAGAGAGAGAGAGAGAGAGAGAGAGAGAGAGAGAGAGAGAGAGAGAGAGAGAGAGAGAGACGGAGGGAGGGAGGGAGGGAGTGGGAAAGGGAGGGGGAGAGTGAGTGGGAGAGAGAGGGAGAGAGAGAGAGGAGAGGAGAGAGAGAGAGAGAGAGAGAGAGAGAGAGAGAGAGAGAGAGAGAGATAGTGAGGGAGAGGGGGTGGGTAGGGATAAGGGAAAGGAAGACATACGCCCCACCCAACCACGCACGCAAACACACACATACACACACACGCACACACCTTTGTGAAGTGTTTCAACTTATGCATTTTCCTCCCGGATTGTTTATGTTCAGTCTTCAAGGTTCGTGTCAATGCTGCACAGAGGTCAGTTGATTCACTACAGTTGATGTTTTTCTTCAGGTGATCTGATATGTAATCAACATCCATGTGCTTTTGTGATTCATTACAGTTGATTTTTTTCTTCAGGTAATGATAAATCAACATCCATGTGCTTTGGATTCTTACAGTTGTTTTTCTTCAGGTGATCTGATAAATCAACCATTAATGTGGTGTGTTTGTTTGTGTTAGGCGGACAAAACTAACTGGCGTCTGTTTGCTGCTGCTTTCCTTTTCTTTTTTCTCGCTGTTAGAGAGGGGAAACGAAGAAGAGCGGGGAGGAGAGAGAGAGAGAGAGAGAGAGAGAGAGAGAGAGAGGAGAGAGAGAGAGAGAGAGAGAGAGAGAGAGAGAGAGAGAGAGAGAGAGGCGAGGGGGGCGAGGGAGAAGGGGAAGGAAGAGAGAGAAAGAAAGACAGAGAGAGAAAAATAACACACACACACTCTCTCTCTCTCTCTCTCTATCTCTCTCTCTCTTGTTATCATTTCTCCTTTTTTCTGGTATGTGTGCACTGCACCTCGCATTGTTATAGGCCGGAGGCCTGAAACATTAAAAATTGTGTTCAATTGTTCAATTGTTCAATTGTTCTCTCAATCTCTCTCTCTCTCTCTCTCTCTCTCTCTCTCTCTCACACACACACACCACACACACACACACACACATATACAGAGAGAGAGAGAGAGAGAGAGAGAGAGAGAGAGAGAGAGAGACAGAGACAGAGAGAGACAGAGAGTGACAGAAAATAGACAGGGACAAAAACCGTGAAACTGACACATTGACACACAAACTGATGCACAGACAGACACATCAACCACGGGCTCACTTCATCTTCCGAAAGTCTTCTGACATCCGGCAAAGGAATTTTCATTCCACACTGAAACCCGAATTCTGCTCAGTTCAGACCCCCCCCCCCCCACAATCCCTCCCTCCCCCTCCCCCTCCCCCCCGTCCCCCCGTCTCTCCCTCTCTCTCTCTCTCTCTCTCTCTCTCTCTCTCTCTCACACACACACACACACACACACCCACACACACACACACACACACACGCACGCACGCACGCACGCACGCACGCACACATGCATGCACGCACACACGCACGCACGCACGTACGCACGCATGCGCGCGCACGCACGCACGCACGCACGCACGCACGCACGCACGCGCGCGCGCACACACACACACACACACACACACACACACACACACACGCACACACACCACACACACCACACACACCGTTTAGGAGAGAGAGAGAGGAGAGAGAGAGAGAGAGAGAGAGAGAGAGAGAGAGAGAGAGAGAGAGGGGCACGCACACACGCACGTAAGCACGTGCACGCGCAACAACGCACACGCACATACACACACACACACACACACACACACACACACACACACACACACACACACATTTAGGGGGGAGAGAGAGAGAGAGAGAGAGAGAGAGAGAGAGAGAGAGAGAGAGAGAGAGAGAGAGGCACGCACGCCATTATCATTTTTCTGTTACAACGCCAAATGTCACAACGCACGAATTTATAACTTATCAGCACGTTGGATGCAAATGTCAGAATCGTTTCATTTTTTTTTCCTGCGACTATACATTGGCATTTGAACAAGTGTTATATTTTCCTTCCATGATGTAGGAGCAATGTTACAACTGTTACGCTTGTTAAGGCTATGTGGATCGATGACCACTGAACCCAATGGAACCTTGAGACTATAAGCTTTTAGTTTTCATGGGTACTAAACTTAGAGTGTCAACCTGGATGGTCATTTCAGCGGCTGCTTAGATAGACAGTTAAACATAATGTTATTCACAAGGGAAAAAATCCTGTTCCACCTAACGAAAGAGATGAACAAAATAACAAGACAAAACACGGCGCGTTTCGACCTCTTTTGTCTTCTTCTTCAGGCAAGACAAACAACATTCAAGACAAGGAACACGAAGAATCTACAATCACTTGTTTCCTCAAATTTGATGCAAAATGGATGTAGGATGAAAACTATTCCGTTATTATTTTTGCGGTCCACTTGGAGAATAGAAACGTTGTCTCCAGATGTTTTTGACTCGTCGGAAAGGGTCCTATCTAGCTGGTTTGTTTTTTTTCTTTCCCTAAGGCAGTGAATGTATTCTAGATGTTCAATATTGTGCTGCTGTCTTTGACTGGTCTTTTTAAAAAACCTGTCTATATGATACAGATGCAGCATCCTATACACAACACATAAGAAACAAATTAATACACCCAAAGTTGCAGATGAGACCCAGAGAAGTACTGATGTATCTTTTTACGTTTTGTAAAGAATACTCCATCTGTAAAAACACATAACAATTTGTTACCTTTTTGGGAAAAAAGCACTTAATGAATGATGAATGTAACAATATTTTATGTTTTTAAAATGGATTGCGCAGGTAAACTGATACAATATGACTTTTTTTAAATGAAAGTAAAAATATGAAATGAGGCAGGGAACAGTAAATAGTAAATAACAAAGAAGCGACTCTTGCTTCCGTGATGAAACAAACACTCGCCCATAACTCTAAAGGAATGCTGTTTATGACACTGAATCGCCTAGCAGATACGTCAGCACAAGGCATACAGAGCAAACAACGACACCCCCCCCCCCCCAAAAAAAAAAAAATTAAAAAAAAAAAAATAAATAAATGAAAAAGGATGTTCCTAGCTTACTCACATACTCACGTACCTGACACACCTACACAGCAAAAACTGAGGAACTGAATAAATACAAATTGATATTCATTCAAGTATGGCACAGCTTTTTCGATCTTAGATATAGTTCGACAAGTACATGGACGAACAGAAACAAATACAGGTAACCTCAATTTGATTGAAATGAAAGTAAATATGAAACGAGGCAGGGAACAATAGTAAACAGTAAATAACAAACAAGCAGGGTAGCAGCATTCCTTAGGTGTCAAAAGCGTGCGTTTGTTTCGCCATGGGCAGCTAGTGTTACCCTACATATTTGTTATTGACTCTCTTTTTAAATTAATAACCTCTCTGACAATTCTCACATTCTTACATAAATCGCAGGGGAGGGAGGGGGAGTGGGGCAGTGTTGCATTTTTACGTCGTATCACTTCGACCATTTTTTTCCGAATCCCCACCCCAATGTCCCCTCCCCGTCCCCCCCCCTTACCCCCCCCCCCCCCCCCCTCGCCCATCTCCCAATTCTGTTCCCCCACACAGGACATATTCCCCACTACAAGTAATCTCCAATAAACGATCCATCCGTCAGTTCAGCTTTGTCGGACATGTTTTCTTTGGGGGGCTGGAGGAACGTTGGGGGAGGGGGGGGGGGGGGGGGGGAGGGGCTAGGGTCACCAGACCATCAGCAAAGTTATCCATAGATGGTCGATTCCATCAGACGCATGGAAATCAGCGTGAGAGTGGCGTCCCTTTGTTTGGCTCCGGGCTTCTGTGTGCACAGGGCGGGTCATATGAAGTGATCTCCCTTGAGAGGAAAGCAATATGGCTGTCGTTGCATTTTTTTTTTTTTTTATTCTTTCTAGAATGTGTGTTTTGTTTTCATCTTCTTTTGTTTTGTTTCGGTTTGTTTTGTTTTTCAAAACTGAGAAGTGATTAGGCCAAAAAATGGCATCATCAAACATGTTCTCATCACCGACTAAAGTGTGGTAGTAACATCTTAGCATTAAAAAACAGTAGCAGCGGCTACGACTGTCATTCGTGTCTATTTCAGGGCGGCGTGTGTTTATGGATCAGGGATGTGATTGTAACAAAGAGAACCGGAAACGCCGTCAGTTCCAGAATGAATTACCCTCACCGTTAATCTGACCCCGACATTGCCCCGTGAACCACGTCCTGACCGTAATCCTAACCAACCCTAACCGCTTAGGAAACGTCATGAAATAAACTTTATGGGAAAAAATAGTGTGGGACAGTGAAGTTGTCTTCTCTTGATCTTCACTGATAAAGAAAAGAATCTCTCCCCTGTGGCGGTATTCCAGGCAGCGTACTGAGCATAGGAAAACTGGCGTGACTGGATGGGCAGGGAATGGAGTCTTGGTCGATCGGCTTTGGAAACTAGACAATATCAAACACTGAACTCCGCTTGATTTGAAACTGGACAATTATACACTGAACTACGCTTGCTTTCTTCAAAGGAGACGAATAGGTACTCCTGCACTTCACTGCTCTCTCTCTCTCTCTCTCTCTCTCTCTCTCTCTCCTCTCTCTCTCTCTCTCTCTCTCTCTCTGTGTGTCTGTGTGTGTGTGTGTGTGTGTGTGTGTGTGTGTGTGTGTGTGTGTGTGTGTGTGTGTGTGTGTGTGTGGTGGTGCTGTTTTGGTACTCCCAGTTCTTATAAAACAGCGAATACTTTAGAATGGGAACGAAGAAATGCTGTGTGTGTGTGTGTGTGTGTGTGTGTGTGTGTGTGTGTGTGTGTGTGTGTGTGTGTGTGTGTGTGTGTGTGTGTGTGTGTGTGTTTGTGTCCGTCAGTCAGTCCGTGGTCAAAATGTGTTCTACTCACTCCAGACAAAACTACTGGGCCGATCTTTCTGAAAATTTGTAGGTATATTCGTTATGGACCAAAGATGATGCCCGATGTATTGTTTTACCGTTATGGCGGTTACTAAACGGCTGTAACGGCATGTAACGGTTTTTCTTCTTTGTGGAATATCTCAGAAAGTACACTGCCAATCTCTGTGAAAATTTGTAGGCATATTCATTATAGATCACGAATAATGTCCGGTGTTTTTGACCGTTATAGCCATTACTAACGGCTGTAACGATCTGTAACGGTTTTTCTTCTTTATGGAATATCTCAGAAAGTACGTGGCCTTTCTTTGTGAAAATTAACAGGTGTGTTTATTATGGGAAACGGATGATGCCCGGTGTTTTCGTTTACCGTTATAGCCGCTACTAACGGTTGTAATGGCCTGTAACGGTTTTTCTTCTTTATGGAATATCTCAGAAAGTACCTGGCTGATCTTTGCGAAAATTAGCAGGCATGTTCATTATGGGTCACGGATGATGCATGATGTTTTCGTTTACCGTTATAGCCGTTACGAACGGCTGTAACGGCCTGTTACGCTTTTTCTTCTTTATGGAATATCTCAGAAAGTACACTGCTGATCTCTGTGAAAATTTGTACATATGTTCATCATGGGTCACGAATAATACCCGATGTTTTATTTACCGTTATAGCCGTTACTAACGACTGTAACGGTGTTTTTTCTTTTTCATGGAATATCTCAGAAAATACACTGCCGATCTTTGTGAAAATTAGCAGGTATGTTCATTATGGGTCACACAATGGTGCCCGAAGTTTTGTTTTCCGTTTATAGTCGTTACTAACGGCTGTAACAACCTGGAACGGTTTTTTTTCTTTATGAATATCCCGGAAAGTACTCGGCCGATCTTTGTGAAAATTAGCAGGTATGTTCACTATGGATTACGGAAGATGCCCGATGTTTCATTTAACCGTTACAGCCGTTACTAAGGCTATAACGGCCCATAACGGTTTTTCTTTTTATGGAATATCTCAGAAAGCACTTTGTGGATCTTTCTGAAAATTTGTAGGTATGTTCATTATGGGTCACGGATGATGCCCAATGTTTTAGTTTACCGTTATAGCCGCTACTAACGGCTATAACGGCCTATAACGTTTCTTCTAGTTTATGGAATATCTCAGAAAGTATGTGGCCGATATTTCTGAAAATTTGTAGGTGTGTTCATTATGGGTCACGAATGATGACCGATGTTTTAAGTTTACCGTTATAGCCGTTACTAACGGCCCATAATGGTTTTCTTCTTTATGGAAAATCTCAGAAAGTACTTGGCAGATCTTTCTGAAAATTTGTATGTTCATTATAGGTCACAGATGATGGCCAATGTTTACTAGAATAGTCATTACTAACGGTTACACCAGCCCCAAGACGGGTTTTCCTCTTTATGGAATATCTCACGCGTATTCAGGATAAACTGGGAGTACGTCTATATGCTTTGCACCTTGTTGTGTTTGTTTTGTTCTCCTATTTCACGTTCTCTCTCTCTCTCTCTCTCTCTCTCTCTCTCTCTCTCTCTCTCTCTCTCTCTCTCTCTCTCTCTCTCTCTCTCTTTTCTTTCTTCCCATTTCTCTCTCTCTCTCTCTCTCTCTCTCTCTCTCTCTCTCTCTCTCTCTCTCACTCACACACACACACACACACACACACACACACACACACACACACACACACACACACACACACACACACACACACACACACACACACACACACACACACACACACACACACACACACACACACACACACACACACATCTCTTCACTCGAACTTCGAGTGACCTTCTGTCTTGCCACTACTTCCGTAAAAATGTAACCGATCATGGCACCACAGAATAACAGTGCCAGAATGGCAGCACAGAATAACAGTGCCACCACGGAACCACAGAATAAAAGCGTCAGCATGGTACCACAGAATAACGATGCCACAACGGCACCACAGAATAACGGTGTCAGCATGGCACCACAGAATAATGATGCCACAACGCCACCACAGAATAACGGTGCCACTACGGCACCACAGATTAACAGTGCCAGCACGGCACAACAGAATAACGGTGCCAGCATGGCACAACACAGAATAACGGTGCCAGCATGGCACAACAGAATAACGGTGCCAGCACGGCACAACAGAATAACGGTGCCAGCACGGCACAACAGAATAACGGTGCCAGCACGGTGCCAGCATGGCACCACAGAATAACGGTGCCAGCACGGCACAACAGAATAACGGTGCCAGCATGGCACCACAGAATAACGGTGCCAGCATGGCACCACAGAATAACGGTGCTAGCATGACACCACAGAATAACAATACCAGCATGGCACCGCAGAATAACAATACCAGCATGCCACCGCAGAATAACAATACCAGCATGACACCACAGAATAACATACCACCAGCATGGCACCGCAGAATAACAATACCAGCATGACACCACAGAATAACGGTGCTAGCATGACACCACAGAATAACAATACCAGCATGGTACCGCAGAATAACGGTGTCACCATGGCACCACAGAATAATGGTGCCACCACGGCACCATAGAATGACAGTGCCAGCATGTCACCACAGAATAACGGTGCCACCATGGCACCACAGAATAATGGTGCGAGCATGGCACCACAGAATTACGGTGTCAGCATGGAATCACGGACACCACAGAATAACGGTGTCAGCATGGCACCACAGAATAAAGTTCCACCATAGCCCAACGGGTTAACGGTGCCCGCATGCCATTACAGAATATCGGTGCCAACACGGCACCACAGAATGACGATACCAGCATGGTACCACAGAATAACGGTGCCACCATGGTACCACAGAATAACGGTGCCCAGCATGCCACCACAGAATAACGGTGCCCGCATGCCATTACAGAATATCGGTGCCAACACGGCACCACAGAATGACGATACCAGCATGGTACCACAGAATAACGGTGCCACCATGGTACCACAGAATAACGGTGCCAGCATGCCACCACAGAATAACGGTGCCCGCATGCCATTACAGAATATCGGTGCCAACACGGCACCACAGAATGACGATACCACCATGGTACCACAGAATAATGGTGCCACCATGGTACCACAGAATAACGGTGCCAGCATGGTACCTCAGAATAATGGTGCCACCACGGCACAACAGAATGACGGTGCCTGCACGGCACCTCAGAATAACGGTGCCACCATGGTACCTCAGAATAATGGTGCCACCATGGTACCACAGAATAATGGTGCCACCATGGTACCACAGAATAATGGTGCCACCATGGTACCACAGAATAACGGTGCCACCATGGTACCACAGAATAACGGTGCCACCATGGTACCACAGAATAACGGTGCCACCATGGTACCACAGAATAACGGTGTGCCACCATGGTACCACAAATAACGGTGCCACCATGGTACCTCAGAATAACGGTGCCACCATGGTACCTCAGAATAATGGTGCCACCATGGTACCTCAGAATAACGGTGCCACCATGGTACCTCAGAATAATGGTGCCACCATGGTACCTCAGAATAACGGTGCCACCATGGTACCTCAGAATAACGGCGCCGGCATGGCACCACAGAATAACGGTGCCAGCACGGCACAACAGAATAACGGTTCCAGCATGCCACCACAGATTAACGGTGCCAGCACGGCACAACAGAATAACGGTGCAAGCATGGTACCACAGAATAACGGTTCCAGCATGCCACCACAGATTAACGGTGCCAGCATGCCACCACAGATTAATAGTGCAAGCATGGCACCACAGAATAACTGTGCCACCACGACATCACAGAATAACGGTGCCGGCATGGCACTACAGAATAACGGTATCAGCATGGCACCACAGAATAATGGAGCCAGCATGGCACTACAGTATAACGGTATCAGCATGGCACTACAGAATAATGGTGTCAGCATGGCACTACAGAATAACGGTATCAGCATGGCACCACAGAATAATGGAGCCAGCATGACTCCACAGAATAACTGTGCCAGCATGGCACCACAGAATAAAGGAGCCACCACGGCACACACAGAATAACTGTGCCAGCATGGCACCACAGAATATCGGTGCAAAGCATGGCACCACAGAATATCGGTGCAAGCATGGCACCACAGAATAACGGTGCAAGCATGGCACCACAGAATAATGGAGCCAGCATGACTCCACAGAATACCTGTGCCAGCATGGCACCACAGAATACGGTGCAAGCATGGCACCACAGAATAACAGTGCCAGCATGGCACCACAGAATAACGGTGCAAGCATGGCACCACAGAATAACGCTGCAAGCATGGCACCACAGAATAACGGTGCAAGCATGGCACCACAGAACAACGGTGCCAGCATGGCACCACAGAATAACGGTGCAAGCATGGTACCACAGAATAACGGTGGCACCTTGGTACTTAGGAATAACAGTAGCAGCATGGCACCACAGAATAATGGAGCCAGCATGACTCCACAGAATAACGGTGTCAGCATGGCACCACAGAATAACGGTGCAAGCATGGTACCACAGAATAACGGTGCCAGCATGGCACCACAGAATAACAGTGCAAGCATGGTACCACAGAATAACGGTGCCAGAATCGCACCACACAGATAGCGGTACCAGCATGGCACCAAGAAATAACGGTACCACCACGGAACCACAGAATAACGTTGCCACCATGGCACCACATAATAACGGTGCCAGCATGGTACCACATAATAACGGTGCCAGCATGGCACCACAGAGTAACTGTGAAACCATGACACCACAGAATAACAGTGCCACCATAGTACCACAGAATAACGGTGTCAGCATGGCACCACAGAATAACGGTGCCAGCATGGCACCACAGAATAACGGTGCCAGCATGGCACCACAGAATGACAGTGCCAGCATGGCACCACAGAATAAAGGAGCCA
>JADBJO010001704.1:340000-345000 GCA_016801955.1 Conus betulinus | reverse complement strand
GTTAGCATGTTTGTTTCTGCACACCCTGGGGCATCAGTGCCATGTTTGTTGATATGTTCGTTTCTTTACATAATAAACATCAATGCTATGTTTGTTGATATGTTTGTGTCTTTATACTCTAGGCGTCAATGGTATGTTTGTGACAGGATTGTGTCTTTACAGAATGAGCATAATGCTATGTTTGTTGATATGTTTGTCTCTTTACACGATGAGGATCAATGGTATCTTTGTTGATATGTTTGTGTCTTTACGCTCTGGGCATCGATGCTATGTTTGTGTCTTTACACAAGGAGCAGCAATGCTCTGTTGGTGTCTTTACACTCTGGGCATCGATGCTATGTTTGTGACTTTACACAAGGAGCAGCAATGCTCTGTTGGTGTCTTAACACTCTGGGTATGGATGCTATGTTTGTGTTTTTACACAAGGAGCAGCAATGCTATGTTGGCGTCTTTACACTCTGGGCATGGATGATATGTTTGTATCTTTACACAAGGAGCAGCAATGCTATGTTGGTGTCTTTACACTCTGGGTATGGATGCTATGTTTGTGTCTTTACGCTCTGGGCATCGATGCTATGTTTGTGTCTTTACACAAGGAGCAGCAATGCTATGTTGGTGTCTTTACACTCTGGGCATGGATGCTATGTTTGTGTCTTTACACAAGGAGCAGCAATGCTATGTTGGTGTCTTTACACTCTGGGCATGGATGCTATGTTTGTGTCTTTACACAAGGAGCAGCAATGCTATGTTGGTGTCTTTACGTTCTGGGCATCAATCCTATATTTGTCGATATGTTTGTGTCTTTACACTATGGTCATCAATGCAATGTTGGTGTCTTTACACTGTGAACATCAATGCTATGTTTGTTGAAACGTGTTTCTTTACACAAGGAGCATCAATGCTATGTTTGTTAATATGTTGCAGGTTTCTCATTCCTTGTTCCGCAGCCGTCCTGACTGCAGCTTTTGGAAAACAGAAAACATGGCCTTTTTCAGCCAGGTGACTAAGCATATGCGTGCAAGTTCGTTGCCCAGTGTGTGTGTGTGTGTGTGTGTGTGTGTGTTGTGTGTGTGTGTGTGTGTGTGTGTGTGTGTGTGTGTGTGTGTGTAACGCTCACAGACACACCACACACGCACCGCAACAACAATCTTTTATATGCATACATCTCTCTCTCTCTCTCTCTCTCTCTCTCTCTCTCTCTCTCTCTCTCTCTCTCTCTCTCTCTCTCTCTCTCTCTCTCTCTCTGATAAGTTTCAAGGAAAAGTTAAATTCGTTCAGATTGCAAGACAGGAATTTTCATATCAATAGTTGTGATAGGTTTATCGTTCACAGAACCTTTTGTGCTGTTTCTGACGTTAAAACATGTTTATTGATCAATTTGAACAGGTCTTTAATATGCATAGTGACAAAAAGAGAAAGAAAGCGAGGTCCATTTGGTACCGTATTGTTCGCTTCTGTATGACAGTACATTCCGCTGAAATAGTACAAAGTGCTAAGTCAGTTTAGATTTACATTGCTTATGGCGAGTACAGACGATCAAAACAAAAGAAACAAAGGAATATGTAAACCATCTTTGTAAAGCCATATACTTGCGTTCCATTCTCAATTCTTTAATTTATTACCAAGTGAGTTTTGGATGATTTCACTGCTCAACATTTTCAGTTTGAAAAATGTCTGTATATGTGTAACCCCTTCATGAGGGGCAATGGCCTATACGTGAATAAAGTTTCCGTATTCCGAAATCTCTCTCTCTCTCTCTCTCTCTCTCTCTCTCTCTCTCTGTGAAATTAAGTGCGTGCAATTCATGAATCAAAAGTCGTCAGAGTTGAATAACATGACGTGTTAACTAAATTATGAATCTAAACGTCAGCTGTCAAAAACATTCTTTATTGATTAAGTTCTCTCTCTCTCTCTCTCTCCTCTCTCTCTCTCTCTCTCTCTCTCTCTCTCTCTCTCTGCAATATTTTAATATTCTTTGTCAGACATCTCACGCACAGAATACTACACTTTGAGAGATGAATGTTTCTTTCTGGTCTGGTTAGCTGGTTGCTTGGTTCATGTGATTGGTAGACTGGCTGGTTGGAAGGTCAGTTGTTGTTGTTGATGATGATGTCATTGTTGTTGTTGTTGTTGTGTTGTTGTTGTTGTTGTTCTTCTTCTTCTTCTTCTTCTTCTTCTTCTTCTTCTTCTTCTTCTCTCGTCGTCGACGTCTTCATCGTCGTCGTTGTTGTCATTGTTGTTGTTATCTTCGTCGCCGACGTTGTTGTTGCTGTTGTTGTTGTCCTAATCGTCACCATCTCCGTTGTTGTTGTTGTTGTTGTTGTTGTTGTTGTTGTCATCGTCGCCGTTGTTGTTGTTGTCGTCGTCGTCGTCGTCGTCATCGTCGCCGTTGTTGTTGTCGTCGTCGTCGTTGTCGTCGTCGCCATTGCCGTTGTTGTTGTTGTGTTGTTGTAATTGTCGTTGCCGCCATTTTGTTGCTACTGTTGTTATTGTTATTGTTTTGT
The DNA here is from genome assembly GCA_016801955.1 of Conus betulinus. NCBI lineage: Eukaryota > Metazoa > Mollusca > Gastropoda > Neogastropoda > Conidae > Conus > Conus betulinus. The sequence continues at coordinate 342,496 of JADBJO010001704.1, read as the reverse complement.
TGTTGTCGTCGGCATGTTTAGTGTTGTTGTCGTCGTCGCGGTCGTCGTTGTCGCCCTTGTTCTTATTGTTGTCGTCGTCGTAGTCGTCGTCGCCGTTGGTGTTGTTGTTGTGTGTTGTTGTTGTTGTGTGTTGTTGTGATAACATGATGGTGATGTTGTTGGTACATTTCTCTGAAGAGTACGAACGCACTGAAAGCAAATAGATGAATGCTTTCAGCCTGGTGATGGACGGGTGTTATTTGTGTGTGTGTGTGTGTGTGTGTGTGTGTGTGTGTGTGTGTGTGTGTGTGTGTGTGTGTGTGTGTGTGTGCGCGCGCGCGCGCGCGCGCGAGCGCCCGCGCGCACGTGTGGAGTGTGAGTGAATGTGCATAATGTTGTGACCTCTGTGCAGAGAGTACATCGCGTGGTACGCAGTGAGAAACTCTACTCCCAAAAACAGGCCGCCCCAGGAAATGATTAAGATTGTCAAAACAGCGAGATTTCACCCGAATTATACAGAAAAGTGAACTGCAGAAACGGGTAAGATTCTGTGTCTATGTGTGAGTATTTGGGGGGGGGGGGGGGTGTAGGGGGAGGGAGAAGAGGTGGAGGGGGGCGAAGGGATGTGTGTGTGTGTGTGTGTGTGTGTGTGTGTGTGTGTGTGTGTGTGTGTGTGTGTGTGTGTGTGTGTGTGTGTGTGTGTGTGTGTGTTTTCCTTCTTTTCTTTAACGTCTTTTTCGCAATGCTGTGATATTAGACGAGAGAGAAAAAAAAAAAAACTACAACAATCAACAAAACTCCCGTCTTCCTATCTCTGAACCTCCCTACCGTTTCCCTTCAAAAATGAAATCTTAACAACAATAACATACTCAAAACATTGTAAACATTAAATCAATGAGCCAACTGGGCTCCGTTTTAAGCCTTTAACAACATCCAGCATAAGCAAATCGTTCAATAAAATATTCTTAAAAGATGAATCCGAAACCGTTGAATCACAAATCGAAGTGGGTAAAAATGATTTCAAATGCTGACAGTGTAGAATAACATGGACAGGTATTATTTCCTCACCCCAGATGTACTTAACATGACTGTTGAATTCGCATCTGAGAGCATTCAGTCTGAATCTGTAGACCAGGGATGACAGTGTTTGGATTTCACACATAAGTTCACCATTACAGGAATGTATATGTTTGACTTTGAAAATATTCCTCTTTTCAGTGAAATTTACAAAAGAACTTTCTAATAGTTCCTTCACATGATTCCAACAAGTTTTCGTTATTAAGGAATAACTTTCAGATAAAGATAAACGAATTTTAACATATACAGAATTTTTTAATGTTCATTGCACCCCTTTTTAGCCGTTCTGCCCATTCATTACCAAAAGTATTACAATGTGTATGGAACCCAAGAGAATGAGATACTAGTTCCGCGCAGTGACAAATAATGGATTGTATGACTAATTTCTGCAATAATATCACCTCTTACTTTCAGATTATAAGACTGTAGCGCGTCTAAAACAGATTTTAGAATCAACCAAACGTAACACCTGAACTAGACTAAAAGGAAGATCAAGCAGAAAAATCAAACCCATCAACATAGCAATAAGTTCTGCTGTAAATATTGAAAAATATTTTCCAAGATGGTAAGCCTTTTCTGCGTTTAAAGCTGGGATTACAAATGCAGCTCCAACCATGTCATTACCTAACTTAGAGCCATCAGTGTAAATTTTTAAATGGTCCGGGTAGTGCTAAAGAATATGAGCTTTTACAGAAGCAGATAAAGTGGAGCCCATCATTTTTCTTTATACATGTATATTAGTATCGAAAAGGCTGATAGTAGTTCCCATTTAGGGACTGCAGTGAACAGTACACGAGATGATATGTATTTCTTATTGACTGACTCTTGGAGAAAATGTCATAAGTGAAATGCCTATTGTTTCTAAAGAGGCAACCGACTTTGCTCTTTTGGGAAAATCCGTGTCTGAGTTTACGCATATTTCATCATAATTTGAATTTGGAACTGATGTACCCCTTAGGACATATTTAGATGATACAAGTTTCATGTTTTCTTCAAAAGGTAATATACCAATTTCAGCATATGTTTTTAATAAAGATGTATATACTGGAACTCCAATGGCAAGTTTATAGGCTTTACTGTCTATACTTTGCATTTTTTAAAAGGTATATTGGGGCAGAGAAGAATACCTCTTGGGCATATGTTAACTTTGAACGAATAAGTGCCTTTACTAGATGTATAAGAGTGGGAATGTCTTGTCCCCACTGTTGTTTTTGCTGACAGTTTTTTAGGAAGTTCAGACTCTTTTAGCTTTCATCATTACGTATTCTAAATGCTCTTTCCATGACAATTTTGATGTAAGAATTACTCCTAAAAATTTAACAGACTGTGCATAATTGATAACTGACCCTTCTAGATTGAAAGAAGGCAACTCTCTTCGATCATAACCAGGGTCAAAAAGCATCATATGTGATTTCTCTGGAGACAAAGTTAAACCATTTT
>JADBJO010001704.1:325000-335000 GCA_016801955.1 Conus betulinus | reverse complement strand
TCTCTCTCTCTCTCTCTCTCGACTTTGTGCAGCTGTTTGTTTGCCTGTCTGTTTGTTCTGTGTTTATCTCCTTTTTGCCTGTGACTGTTTGTCTCTGTGTCTGTCGGTGTGTGTCTGTCACGGTATCTGTTTCTCTGTCTCTCCTCCTCTGGGGTCTCTCCTCCTCTCTCTCCTCTCCCTCCTCTCTCCCGTCTCATCTCTCTGTCTCCTGTCTCAGTCTTCGTCCTCTCTCTCTCTCTCTGTCTCTGTCTCTCTCTCTCTCTCTCTCTCTCTTTATCTCTCTCTTTCTTCTTATCTCCTCCTATCTCCGCCTCTCTGCGTCTTTCTCTCTCTACACTCTCTGGACTTCTCACATCAACTGATAGTAACAGATTTTGATCTGTACCGACCATTATAACCCCTTTCACCTTATTCCGACTTACTTGAATTGACTTGACTTGACTTCAAACACACACACACACACACACACAACAACACACACCACACACACACACACGCACGCACGCACGCACGCACGCACGCACGCACGCACGCACGCACACACACATGGAAAACAACAAATGCTTGTTTTGTGAAGGTAGTTATTGGGTAACAGGTCATAGAGGCATAAACTTATTTCAATAAACAAAGATACACAAATCAAATAAGGATGGATGGCTGATGTAAACAGATCCAACACAAACAATGTAACAATCACAAAACCCAAAACTGCCCAATGGGGGTAAACAGAGGGGCAGGTTCATATCTTTAGGACACACCAGCTGGCCCCGCCCACCAAAAACCTTTTAGATTGGACGTTTGGCATCAACGTACACGGGAAGTGCTAGGTGACGTTACTTCCGTTAACCCTGAGTTCCTCCTAAAAGACCTGATCATTAAGATTGATAGTGTCTATGAGTGAGCGGAATTTTTTGGATTATGACAAAGAATGAATTGTGTTTAGCTGGCAATGGTTTCACATTAGTTTGAGAAGCTCAACGATGAAAAAGTGTCTACAAATGCGTACTCGACTTCAATGCTAAGTCGTAACAGTAGCCGCGATATCCTCTTTTTTAATTAATTCTCTCATCTTAATCCTTCATTTATGCATCAGCTTTAATCATGTGCAATGTGGTCTTAAAGCGTAGCGGATGTGGTGTAGCAGCGTATATGGACTAGTCCGCCAACAATGCTGCCAGCAATTCCAGGCCTTCACGGTCCCTGAACTTCCAGAGCCGCCAGAATAATGCACAAGGTGGGACTGGATGAAAGTTGTCCGTGGTGTTTTCTTTAAATGATCCAGAGTCAGATCTTCACGGGTACGAGGGGGGAGGAGAGGGGGAGGAGGGAGAGAGAGGAGAGAAAGAGAGAGGACAGAGAGAGAGAGAGAGAGAGAGAGAGGAGAGAGAGAGAGGGGAAAAGAGGCGAGAGAGAGAGAGAGAGAGAGAGGGGAAAGAGAGAGAGAGAGAGAGAAGAAAAGAGAGAGAGAGATAACGAGAAAGAGAAGAGCGCGAGAAAAGAGAGAAAAAGAAAGAAAGAGAGAGTAAAAAAAGAAGAGAGAGAGGAGAGAAAGAGAATAAGAAAAAAAAAGAGAGATATATAGAGCGAGAAAGAGATAGAGAGAGAGAAGAAAAAGAGAGACAGAAAGAGAGAGGGAGAGAGATAAAGAGAAATTGAGAAAGAAGAGAGAGAAAGAGAAGAGAGAGGAGGGGCGGAGAGAGAGGAGAGAGAGACAGACAGACAGACAGACAGGACAGACAGAGGACAGACAGACAGAGACTAAGAGAGGAGAAAATGAGGAGAGAGTAGTAGAGAGAGAGGAGGGTGAGAGGGAGAAAAGGAGAGAGGGGGGTTAGAGAGAGGGATGGAGAGAGAGAGAGAGAGAGGAAAAGAGAGACAGGAGGGAGGAGAGGGGGCGTAGGAGTAGGGGGAGAGAGGGATGGAGAGAGAGAGAGAGGAAAAGAAAGAGAGACAGGAGGGAGAGGAGGGGGGGGTAGAGAGAGGGATGGAGAGAGAGAGAGAGAGGGAGAGAGAGAGAAAGAGAGACAGGAGGGAGAGGAGAGGGGGGTAGAGAGAGAGGGATGGAGAGAGGGGGAGAGAGAGGAAAAAGAGAGAGAGGAGAGGAGCGAGGGAAGAGAGGGAGGGGGGTAGAGAGAGGGACGGAGAGAGGAGAGAGAGAGAGGGAGAGAGAGAGGGGGGAGAGAGAGGGAGGAGAGAGAGGGAGGAGAGAGGAGAGAGAGAGACAGGAGGGAGAGAGGGGGGGGGTAGAGAGAGGGATGGAGAGAGGGAGCGGAGAAGAGAGAGAGAGAGGAAGAGTAGACAGGAGGAGAGAGAGGAGAGAGGAGACAGAGAGAGAGGGGGGAGGAGGTAGAGAGGAGAGGGATGGAGAGAGAGAGAGAGAGAGAGAGAGAGGAAAAGAGAGACAGGAGGAGAGAGGAGAGAGGGAGAGGAGTAGAGGAGAGGAGAGGGAGGAGAGAGGGGAGAGAGAGAGAGAGAGAGAGAAGAGAGAGAGAGAGGGGAAAAGAGAGAGGGGAGGAGAGAGGGGGGGGGGTAGTAGAGAGGGAGGGATGGAGAGAGAGAGAGAGAGGAAAAGAGAGACAGGGAGGGAGAGAGAGGGGGATAGAGGGAGAGAGAGAGAGGAAAGAGAGAGACAGAGATAGAGAGATGGGGGAAGGGTGGAGAGGTGGGGGATAGGGATGGGGGGGTGGTAGGTGGAGGGGGATGGGAGAAGAAGAGGGATGTGGAAGACGGGGAATGGGGATGAGCAGTTTAATGGAGTAGGTTATATGTGTGAACGGTGTATTCAATGTATTGTTTACAGAGGACTCTGCGAATGAACGTTAATGATTCTGAACGAATAATCAAATTATTGAGAAATGAAATGCTCTTGTAAATATTTCTTTAAAAGTTTTAACGTATCTGTATTTTGTAGACTCGGTGGAAGTGAGTTCCACACATAGTTCCAGAGTAAGTTAGGCTTTTTTATACTGATCAATGCATGGGTAGGGGAGAAAGGAATTTCTTGGAGCCAGAAGAGCTGTGTTCAGTCTTGCAAATAAGTATCAATATAACATGGTATGGTATCAGTCGAGATTGTAAACGTAAATGATGCCTTGCTGACTTCAATTGCTTGCTCAGAGGAAGTAGGTTCAGCGCTGTCCCACACATGAAAATCTAGGGGCAGAGATCTGACCTGCCAACACACCGATGAGGGAAAAGCTTTATGGATCACTGGAGGGCCTTCAACGTACAGCAGCCTTCGTCAGTGCCTCTGGGGTTCCTGTCTGAGTGAACGAAGAAGAAGAAGAAAGAAGAAGAAGAGAAGAAGAAGAAGAAGAAGAGAAGAAGAAAAAGAAGAAAGAAGAAGAAAGAGAAGAAGAAGAAGAAGAAGCACTAACTCCTCCACACAACATAGACTATCGAATTACGGGACAAAACATAAGCGTTTCGACCTCTTAGATCTTCGTCAGGCGAGGTAAACAGCGCTCGGGACAACAAAAATTGGATATGTGATTGCTCGTTCTTCATGTTCCTTGTCCTGGGTGTTGTTTGTCTTGCCTGAAGACGGCCCTAAGAGGTCGAAACGTGTGTGTGTGTTTTGTCCTGTAATTTGTTTATCTATGTTATATGGCTGAGTTAGTTCAAGTACCTTGTCTGCTTGTCTGATCAGTTAGAATGGAGGGTTTTTTTTTTTTTTTTTTCAGTAACGAGATTCTGTCCTTCAATCGTTCAGAAAGCTTTTAGCCCCGTCGCTCAGAGACGATGTTTCAAAACATAGATTCCTTCCTACAGGTTGAAAGGGGAGCGCGGTCAAGAGCGGAAGGTAAAGAGAATTAAGGCTGGGATAGTAGACTTCCGTTTTCGTTTCCGTTTAAGTTTCTTCGAGGAGGGGTCACTGCGTGCGGACTAGTCCATATACGCTGCTTCTCCACCGCGTCCCGCGCAGTTTCGAGACCACACACTGCGCATGATTTAAAGCTGATGGATCTCTGAATTCATGACTAAGATGAGAGAATTTCATTAAGAAGAAAGTTTCGTGGAGAGTACTACTACTACGACTTAGCAGATTCTGACCTACAGCATTATTAGCCCAGAACTTGGGTAATTGGCTAACATTGGCTGTGTCGATTTCTGAACTAATAAAGCAAGCAGATTGCAAACACGCAAAGCAATGCGGTTCGTCTGTACTCCTGCGTCAGAAAGATACTCTAAATGGGCACGCGGGTAAAAAAAAAAAAAAAAAAAAAGAAAAAGAAAGAGCAAGCAATGACTTAGCTCTGCTGTTAAATTTCCGTTCGGCAGGTAATTTATTTCAATAAAAAAAAAGAAAACTAAAAGAAAGATTTCCTGTTCTGGCGAACGAAAGAGACAAACAAATCATGAGACAATACACGACGTGTTTCGACCTCTTTGGCCTTCTTCTTCAGGCAAGACAAACAACATTCAAGACAATGAAAACGAAGAAGGAACAATCAAACAATCAACAACAAAAAAACAATCTATTTAAATGGCGTGTAAAATGGATGTGGAAACACATTTAACATGCAAAAGTTTGGAAATCGGGGAAAGTTTTGCATCTGTTAGGGAGCCGAATGTTTATCAATATCAACTTTGTCTCTTTCTCTGTCTGTATCTCTCTCCTCTCTCTCTCTCTCTCTCTCTCTCTCTCTCTCTCTCTCTCTCTCTCTCTCTCTCTCTCTCTCTCTCTCTCTCTCTCTCTGTGTGTGTGTGTGTGTGTGTGTGTGTGTGTGTGTGTGTGTGTGTGTGTGTGTGTGTGTGTGTGTGTGTGTGTGCGCGCGCGCGCGCGCGCGCGTGCGTGCCTGTGTATGTGTCTCTCTCTATCTCTCTCATTTTTTGACAGTTCCTTTCAGTGTAAACTGTAACATTTCGGTGTACATAACAATGCTTTTATGTCAGTGTTTTCTATTGGCTATTTGTGATGGCGCATTAAATTCTGCTTCACTTCCCTCTCCTGTCATATTGCTTGTGCTCTACTTTCCACTCTTCCTGCCCTCATCTTTTTTCCCAGACTTTAAGGCTGTGCAACACAACAGTGAGTGAGTTCTTAATTCAGAGTCTCTTCACACTTGGTGACATTAGACTTTAAAAAAGGAGCGAGGAGAAGAGGTGCGTTTGTAATAAAATCTATTAATTTGATTCATAAAAAGCACTTTTGCTATTTGCACCATTTCTGGTTTGTGGGTTGTTTTGACAGAATCGTGTACAGTCACATCCATGTTCCCTTCTTTATGTAATAAAGTGAATATTGAGCAATGAAAAAGAACATAGTGCACTGATAGAAGGCTTGAACAATCGCATGCCACATTTTGAGAAATTTGGTTTTTAACGAATTCAGTCCAAGCTTGGAAACTATCGTGAATATGATAAGATTTCATACTTCTCTAGAAGGAAAATATAGAAAGAGACGGGGTTAGTTACCGCCAAGGACATTGACAATCACAGTGCAGGACAAGACACTTGTGTTTTGTCCTGTGTTTTGTTTGTCAATGTCCTTGGCGGCAACTAACTCCCTCTCTCTGTCTAAATGTTGCTTTTTTCCGCCCTCAGTCACTCCATTTTGAAACTTCTATGGAAGGGTTCACTGTTCACGCATTTTCCAATAACGAATTTATATCTTGGACATCAAGTTTCAAATTACTCTCATGTGGTTTTTCTTAACGCACCATCTCTAGCTAATTTATCTGCTGTTTCATTACCAGATATGCCACAGTGTGATGGAATCCAGCAAAAAAAATATTTCAATTTCCTTCAACATAGTAGCATGTACATAATGTAATGGCTACCAGACTAAACATGTATATAATGTTTCATTTCAAAAAGTTTTTTTTTTTTATTATTTTTGATTCCCAATTTTGGATGTTACATAGCACTGGCTTGGAATAACACAGAAAAAAGTATATGTTAGTATAGACAGCAGTGTTATTGTCACACAGAAAAATCAACGAGACCTTTACTATCTGAGCTATACGCTACATGAGTCAATTCAGACATGATTGGTTATCCTAATGAGTCATTTCAGACATGATTGGTTATCCTACATGAGTCATTTCAGACATGACTGGTTATCCTACATGAGTCATTTCAGACATGACTGTTTATCCTACATGAGTAAATTCAGACATGATTGGTTATCTTATATGAGTCAATTCAGACATGATTGGTTATCCTACATGAGTTATTTCAGAGACATGACTGTTTATCCTACATGAGTCAATTCAGACATGATTGGTTATCCTACATGAGTCATTTCAGGCATGATTGGTTATCCTACATGAGTCATTTCACATATGATTGGTTATCCTACATGAGTCAGTTCAGACATGATTCGTTACCCTACATGAGTCAATTCAGACATGACTGGTTATCCTACATGAGTCATTTCACACATCATTGGTTAACACATATGAGGCGTTTCATCCGGGTCTGCAACGGTCACAAGATATTGTTGTGATCAGGAAAAGCATCGTGTTTCAAACCACTTGTTCCAGATTGAAAATATTTCTGAATAATAAGCCACAATCCTCCAGCCAGTGAAGTGTCGTTTCACATCCACAACTCCTTGTCTAAAAAACTACTGATTGGCGGCTTCAATTTGAGTGTTGGTAAAACGACTGCTAGGTCTTGGTAGTGTCGGAACATGTTACAAAATATTCAACAGTGATGAAGTGTTGTATAATAATAATGATAACAAACAACAACAACAACAACAATAATAATAATAATAATAATAATAATAATAATAATAATAATGAGAAGAAGAAGAAGAAGAATGATAATAATAATAATAAAAATGTTAATGATAACAATCCTAATAATAATAACCATGATAATAATAGAAATAATGATGATAATAACGCAGGACTTATGAAGCGCCTTGCCAAAGGTTCTAGGCGTTTGACAATCCACACTCTTGTGTACACAGCGGGCTGCCCACCTGAGTAGTGTCGACTGAAGGGCTGCCTGCCGGCGCTTCATTCAGTCGTTTCCGTGTCATCCAGTCAATATATCTTCCAGAAGTTCGAGATGGGATTTTGTAATGTGTGCAAGATGTTATGCGTGCGTTCATACACGGAATCTTGGTTTTATAGGCTCATCCGAGGGACTGTTTGGGAAATGGACTCAGAATCAATGTTAACTACGAGGGAAAAATCCCCCTGTACCAAACGGACCGGCGGAGATTCTAACCCGCAAACCCAGGATCACCAAGATTACGAGTCCGGCGCTCTACAAACTGAGCTATTCCGGCCCCCAATAATTGACGGAGAAAGAGAAATATTCCCGTGTCTTTATGTCTTCAAAGCTCACACACTTTTTTAGACTTCCTCAGTCAGTGACCACTACAGTGCAGACAACATTGTGAGTTCACTGTCCGACCATCAATCTGATCAACAATATCCGTTAAAAGCAGTGGGTTATCAATCTGATCCACATGATCCGTTAAAACATTGGGTTATCCACCTGGGTGGTGTGGGTGCATGTGACTGAACCACAATTGTCTATAAAATCTACTAGGTAAGGACTCAAGTTCCGACCAGCGCGTTGGGCTAATGCTATAGGTCAGATATCTGATAAGTTTTAGTAGCCACGAGACTCTCTTCTTGATAAATTTTCTCATCTCAGTCACTAATTTATATATCTGTTAGCTTTATACCATGCACAGTCTGGTCTCGAAACTCAGCGGATGTGGTGTAACGTATGTGGACTAGTCCGCACGCAGTGACGCCTCCGTGAGGAAACTGAAACTGAAACTGAACGACTGTCCACGGTCACGAAGACCAAAAAGTGGTCACGTGGCAAAACCAGTAATGTCCACTTGGAGTGGTCACCTTTTCTTTCTTGGTGGGGGCAGGGGGGGGGGGGGGGGGGGGGGGAGGGGTTCATATTCTTAAGACATAGATATCTATGCATTAATATCAGATCTCTCTGTTCGTTTGTTTTCATATTTTCAAGATGCAGATATCTATGGATTGATACAGGATCTTTCTGTTTGTTTGCTGGCATGTTTTAAGATAGAGATGTCTATGGATTAATATCACATCTCTGTGTTCGTTTGTTGTCATGTTTTTAAGATACACATATCCATGGATTAATTTCACATCTCTGCCTGTTCGTTTCTTGTCATATTTTTAAGATACAGATATCAATGGATTGATATAGGATCTCTCTGTTCGTTTGTTGTTATATCTTTAAGAACAGATATCAATGGATTGATATGGGATCTCTCTGTTCGTTTCTTGTCATATCTTTAAGATACCCATATATCAATGGATTGATATAGGATCTCTCTGTTCGATTGTTGTCATATCTGTATGGTTCAGATATCCATGGATTAATATAGGATCTCTCTGTTTGTTTGTTGTCATATATTTAAGATACAGATATCAATGGACTGATATAGGATCTCTCTGTTCGTTTTTTTTGTCATATCTTTAAGATACACATACCAATGGACTGATATAGGATATCTCTGTTCGTTTCTTGTCATATCTTTGAGATACACATACCAATGGATTGATATAGGATCTCTATGTTCATTTCTTGTCATATTTTTAAGATACACATATCCATGGGTCGATCTCTAAGCTTCTGTCGTGTTGGTCAGTGGTGGTCTCTCGAACCTCCTTCTTGTCTGATACCAGAGTCATGACCTCTTCTAACGATGCCGCTGACTTGAGTTCAACTGGTTCCTCACTGGTAGACTTTCCTGATCTGGTTTTGATCTTCAGTGCCCAGCGCATTATGCAGGCAGTTTCTGAATCATGATTGATTCCAGTTTGATTAATAGGTTTGGAATGGTTCTGTCGCTTCTAGACGCACATTTCCCCCTGCCCTCTTTGAGTGATTGATGCTCTTTCAATGTGATCGTGGATCACGAAGAAGTGAGATCGTTCTTTCTTTTTCTTTATCAAGGCTGACAGCAAAGATGTATAAGCTAGAAAAATCCCCATCCATCTTTTTTCCGGTCCCAACACACTCAGCCATCTGTATGTCTCGACCTATAACCATCTCCCATCTGTCAAATCTGTCAAATGAAAAAAAAAGTCAGATGAGTTTGGCCGGAACATTTTTGCTGATTCACAATATCATAACGGTACCAAGCATAACGCCATCACTGCCGCCTGATCTGGAACTTTCCACGCTCATTTAGATCCTGAAACAAGATGAGATGAAGCTGAATACCCAGCGTTGAGTGTATACTCTTCAAAAGCCAGCTCCGGTGGACAGGACACTGTAAGTATGGAGGACAGCAGAATTCCAAAGATGCCGCTCGACGGACAACTGAAGGAAGGACCACGTGACAAAGGGAGGCCTATCGAGAGATACAAAGACACATTGAAGACCAGCCTCAGAAACTGTAACATCGACATTGCTTCGCTGGAAGATGTCGCCCTTGACAGAACACAGTGAAACCTGCAGTGTTCCCAGGGCACAAAGGCATTTGCGAGCAAACAGAGCAGTCGCCATCCAGGAAAGGAGGAATCGGAGAAAACGGGGCCCATCCTTGCAAGAACTTCATTCCATGCAGCGTCTGTGGACGACTTTGTGCCTCAAGAATTGGTCTTCATCCCCACATCAGCAGATGACCTGCCTGCCTACCCATCCGTCGGACGCCAGGGAGAATCCATCATTTGCTCACGAGTGTGGCTGGCGTGCTCAGGAGAACGACTGTAAGATGAAGACCTGCTTCTTCACATCATAGCGTACGTTTTCCCCAAGCTGTGGAAAATGTTGAAGTCGGAGGTCTTGACAGTCAATCAAGAAATCTGATGGACAAAGAGTCTGACCGTATGGTAGAAAGTCATTTTCTAAACATTCATTTCTCACAAAGAAAGAAGAAGCACGCAGGCGCGCGCGCGCGCGCGCGCACACACACACACACACACACACACACACACACACACACACACACACACACACACACACACACACACGATCCGCACACATATGTGCTCGCGCACCGCATACACTGGCACACACACACAAGGACCCGTTGCCACAG
>JADBJO010001704.1:312500-320000 GCA_016801955.1 Conus betulinus | reverse complement strand
AGGGGTGGTGGAGGATTGCTCCCAGCTGGTTGGTTCGGCAGTGGAGGACAGTACTTCTCTGGTCCCAACCGCTACCTTCGGGTGTATCTTTTTCGTTTGCTTTCTTTCAAAACTTTAATCAGGTCTGATGTGTGACTTACACCGATCGTTTTTTCAACTCCTTCATAAAAGATTTCTCTTCGTTGGGCTTCATTATACTTCCTATGACAACTCTGACCCAGATATAAAACAGCTGCAGACATTATCAATCTTCTGGTCAGACTGCTGGGAATAAACCGAGGATTAACAGGAAATGTGTCACCGCACTTCTCTGGTCTTAGATACAGGAAGTCACGATCAAAGCTTTAGTTGGTTAGCTTCTGGTATTACCTGATGGCACTAACCTTCCTTCAGGTTTATCCCAGGGGATTTTTTTTGGTGTCTGTTCCTTTCATACTGAAATGCGACCGTTCAGCAGGTCTCGGTGCTTCCCATCAGGGTGAACGAAAGAAGAAGAAAGAAGAAGAAGAAGAAGAAAGAAGAAGAAGAAGAAGAAGAAGCAAACCAGGACCAAAGGACCAACAACGAGAAAGCCTGGTGTTCGCACCATCTGTTGGCTGGGTGTCAGAAATATCTTTACACATGAAGCTATGGATCTACAACATTATCTTTACACCTGAGGTTACGGACCTACAACAGTATCTTTACACAGCGGGTTATGGACCGACAACAATATCTTTACACTGTAGGTTATGGACGTACAGCAGTATCTTCACACTGTAGGTTATGGACCTACAACAGTATCTTTACACAGTAGGCTATGGACCTACAACACTATCTTTACAGTGAAGGTTATGGATCTACAACAGCATCTTTACACTGTAGGTTATGGACCTACAACAGTATCTTTGCACTGTAGGTTATAGACCTACAACAGTTTTTTTTACACTTAGGTTGTGGACCTACAACAGTATCTTTACACTGTATGTTGTGGACCTACAACAGTACTTTTACACTGTAGGTTATGGACCTACAACAGTGTCTTTACACTGTAGGTTATGGACCTACAACGATATCTTCACACTGTAGTTATAGACCTACAACAGTATCTTTACACTGTAGGTTATGGACCTACAACAGTATCTTTACACTGTAGATTATGGACTTACAACAGTAGAAAGAAACTCGTGGAGAGCGTGGCAGCAGAGAGTCCTCAGAAGAGAAGCCCCCTTCAAGCGAGTGTTTCGGCCCTTATCTCCTGACACTCTAGGAGGTTGGGCCACACCCAGTTCATGACTCCGGATGTCCCTCTGCTGCCCCCCTTTTTTTTTTCCCATCTTGGGATGAGCCATGACTGGGATTCGAACCCATGCCCTTCTGGACATGCTCATTTCCACTTAATGACTCGCGCATTAACCACTGAGCCACAGAGACCCTGATTTTGTAGGAAAGTTAAGCCTTATGAAGTTCACTTTTGTTCCTCCTTGACAGATCCAAACTTGAACACCTCTCTGCCGCTTCTGCCATTGCTTTCAGGGCTTTGGTTTTTTTTCCCTCCCTGCAACTGAGAGCTGTTTCATGAGGCTGTATGCAGACGTTCCCACAAATCCCCTAGCTCCAATTTCTGCAGTGAGGACTTTGACCTGATAGCCTTCTCTCCTCAGGCTGTTTGCCAGATCAGCATACTTTTCAGTCTTGTAGATCTGAGCTGCCTCCATTCTGTTCTCATATGGCACCGTGAGCTCGATCATGATCAGCTGCTTGGTTGAATGAGAGTGTAATACTATGTCTGGTCTCATGCCACTCTTGCCGATAATCTCTGGGTGACTATTCCATTCTGGGAGGTCTGCTGTGCACTCCCAGTCATCTGCCCCGTCCAGCAGACTCTGCCTGCATGTTCCGAGTGGCACTGTTGTTTTCTTGGCCATGATTTGCTGCCCTCCTGCCGTGAAGAATGTTGCGGTGCTTTTGGAGTCCTGATTTTCTCTTTTTTTTGTGGTGTTGGTACTAGCCCAGACTACTTGTACAATCTCTTTGAGCACTTGGTTGTGCCTCCATGTGTACCTTCCTTGAGCCAGGCTACTTTACACATGAGCTAAGGACATGCTCCACTGTTTGTTTTTCATGGCAAAGGGGGCATGAAGGATCGTCTGTTTTTCCCCCTTGACCAGGTTTGCATTTGAAGGCAGGTCATATGCAGATCTGAGAATGAAGCTGATCTTGAGAGGGGCCATGTGCCAAATGTCATTCCAAGTGAGACTTCTTTGGAGTGCATTTTCCCACGTTGTCCATTGCCCTTGCTGGCTCTGCTGGACTGCTTTTTGGAGTCTTTGTTGGTCTTCTTCTTTTCTCATCTCCTGAATCATCATGTCTCTTTTGGCTTTTCCTTTGGCCTTTGACCACCATTCAGTTTTGGTCACCCCCAGTCCTTGTCTGTTGGTCTGTGTGTGTCCTGTTATTTCTCTGATCTTGAGACTTTCTTTTGCAGAATCCATCGCCTCTTGAACTTTCCATTTTCTGCCTGTCTTCAGCTGGAGCTTGATTGCTTCAACCACCCTTGTCTCCTGAGTCCTCCAGCATGCTTTGAAGTCTGATCTTCCCTGCTTTATATTCCTCCAGGACGGATTTCAGTGGTAGTTTCAGCTTTGCTTGGCGACAGTATAGCGCTATGTCAGTCAGACAGGGTGGGACACCAAGCCATTTTCTTGTGAACTTGTTGATTTGGATTTCCATTGCCTCCACTATGCTGGTGCAGATGTCGTATATCATCAGAGGCCATAGGAGCTTTGGTATCAGCATGAACGGCAGACACCAGACCTTGTATTTGCCAGGGAGCCCACACTGGTCAATGGTCTCCAAGCTTCTTCCGACATCTGTTTGGTTTCTTTTGCTCTTCGTGTGTCTTTCAGCGTATCATCATACCATCTTCCAAGGCTCTCTTGACTGGCTCTTCTGTTGCTGTGGAATGGTGGTCTGGTTGGCAACACTGAAGACCACAGATTCGGCCACTTTTCCTTTCCTCAGTGTGAGACTCCGTGGTTTCTTTGGCTTGAACTTCATTCTGGATGAGGCAACTATGTTGTCCAGCCTCTCCAGCATGTGACGTGTCTCGTCTTCTCTGGATGAAATCACTGTAGTGTCATCCATGAAGGCCTTGAGAGGGGTCATCTTGTATCCATCGCCAAGGTCTGTTTGTCTTGCGTTGCTTGTTGCTGCTTTCAAGATGACTTCCATTGCCAACACGAACAGTATTGGGGAAATGGCACAGCCCATTGCAATGCCCACTTCCAAGTTGATCCAATCTGTTGTGTACTCCTTGGTAGAGAACCGCATTGAGAAGCCATTGAGCACTTCTTGAGCATGTCGTGGATGTTCTTTGGCACATGGTACATCTTAAGAGCCAACTGTATCATCTCATGGGGTACAGATCCATATGCGTTTGCCAGGTCGAGCCACACTACGTCCACGTCTCTCTTTTCTGTTTTTGCTCTTTGGATTGCGTCCCAGATCACTGTGGCGTGTTCTACACAGCCAGCCACGCCTGGAATGCCACCTTTCTGGACTGACACATCCAAGTACTTGCTTTTCCATGAGGTACTTGGTCAGCCTTGCTGCCATGACAGAGAAAGAAGATCTTCCCTTCGACGTTCAGTAGTGATATTGGCCTGAACTGGCTGATGTCACTTGAGTTTTGCTCTTTGGGGATGTACACACACCATCTGCCGTCATCCACTGGCCGCTGATCTTCTGATTTCTCCAAGTTGATCGCAGCAGCCTGTGTAGCCACTCCAGCACCTTGGGACATTTCTTGTACAGCTGGTAAGGTATTCCGTTTGGCCCTGGTGATGATTTGGCTCTGGCTTTGTCGACCACCTTCTTGATTTCCGCCAACGTTGGAGGTACAACAGTATCTTTACACTGTAGGTTATGGACCTACAACAGTATCTTTACACTGTAGGTTATGGACCTACAACAGTATCTTTACACTGTAGGTTATGGACCTACAATAGTATCTTTACACTGTAGGTTATGGACCTACAATAGGTTGTTTACACTGTAGGTTATGGGCCTACAATAGGTTGTTTACACTGTAGGTTATGGACCTACAATAGGTTGTTTACACTGGAGGTTATGGACCTGCAACAGAAGATTATTGGTTTGGGTCTGGGGGCTTCCTCTCACAATCATGGCAGATTCTGCCTGCAATAGGCCGATTCCATCTCCCGTGTTAACATGCGATCACCAGAGATATAATTCGCACTAAATCTGGAACCAAACAGCTCAAGTGGCATCACATGGAAGATGGCTGACTGGCAAAACTCTCAAGACGGAAGACGGTTCATGTAGCAAATGGGTCATATAGCAAACGGCTCCCAAACAGTTCGTACGGCAAATGGTTCATACGGCAAATGGTTCATACAGCAAATGGTTCGTATGACAAACGGCACTAGAAGCAAACAGCTCAAGCAGCAAACGGTTATATGTAGGAAATGGCTAATTTAGTCGCAGCTCGTCTGACAAACATTTCATGATGCCAAGGTGCCGAGTAGCAGTGGCCTCAAAAGAGTCTGACAGATGGCGCCACAAACCGGAAGCAGAAAAATGTGGAGAGGACAGGGCGAGAGGAGTTGGGGATGTAATGTTCCATCACTAACTGGTGGAAAACATTCACATCAAAGCATGGCACAACACATGGGCTAGAAAGAAAGAGAGAGGGAGGAGGAGAAATAAGGAAGGAGGGATTGAGAGAGGGCATCGAGGGAGAGACCGAGAGAGAGAGAGAGAGAGAGAGAGAGAGAGAGAGAGAGAGAGAGAGAGACAGAGAGAGAGAGAGAGAGAGAGAGAGAGAGAGAAAGGGGAAGGAAGGATGCAAATGCGGATGTTTATTCGTAAAGGCCATAGCCCCTTAGAGGGAGTAAATAAATGAAAAATCGTGCAATTCATCAATGCAAACTCAAATCTGACAAACTTAACATTTGTTATCTTAACACATAATTTTGCATTCTGAAAGCTTTATACAAATACAAAGCGAACTGTTTGGTAGTGCTTTCATTCGATGATGCCATTAACATAATGAGTGTTTGAAGAAACAAGGTTTTCTTAGATACTTAAGTGGGATTAATTGCTGTCTGATAACTTGTAGTACAGGACAAGACAGAACAAAATGAACTTTATTTTCATCATCTTCATGACAGAGCGGACATGTAAAATTACGATCAATAAAAGGCCGATAACGGTTAGAATGTACACAGATATCCGATACACCAAATCTAATTTAGTGACAATATGTTTAATATGTCTGTTATTTGCATTGATAAGTACTTTGGAATACAGTGTGCAGGATTTAACTTTCTGTAAACATCAAAACGGCAACTGTCCTCGATATGAGAATTCCATCTTTGCCAGTTACAGTCATTAACCTTTGCCGGAACATACAAATGAAACTATCTTTGTCATCTACACCTTGATTCTCCCATACAAAGCCAACCCAAATTCGTACAGTTTTTATCGCACTTTAGAGGCCCAATTACTCTTACCCCTAGCATCTAGCTGTACTAACATTTTATATGCTTTATGTGATAGTTTACTAGGTTCCATCCGGGTTATTTTTAGCCAGTAACGAATGCACCTTAACACCAATCAATGCATTTAAATGAATCAAGACCCCATAACTCAGCTCGTTTGGCGTATTGTACTATGGGCTGAATTTGAGAATCGAACAACTTTCAAAACCCCATAACTCAGCTCCGTATTGTGGGCTGAAGAGACTCATTATTAAGCATACGCATACGCAATTTCTTTAAAATACAAAGTAAGCAACGTTTAGCTCTACTTACAAGGTCTTTGCAAGCAAAACCGAAACTTAAACGTGTTGAAAAATATATACCCAAGTACTTATAGACATTCACGACTGGCATAGGCATTCCATTGTACATCCATTTTTCCCGAGCAGCGAGATGTCCACCTTTCCTAAACACTATGATATTACATTTTGCCATGTTTACTTTCAATTGGAGTGACGCAGAGGCTCTTTCTAAACTATTTAATTGATTTTGGAGACCAACTATCGTTTCTGACATTAATATAACGTAATCAGCTAAGAGGAGGATGAAAAATCTCCAATGCATCGTTTACTAACTGAGCTCCATGCTTACCATTATGTATTACTTCTAAAGTTAATTCATTACTAAACCTAGAAAAAAGAATGGGACTACAGACATCCCCTTGTTTAACTCCCAATGTACAGTTTATGTAGTCTGTTAGAGATGATCCGCATCACTCTCGCTTTCACAGAATCATACATGCTCAAAACACATTTATATAATTTACCTCGGATTCCATGCTTCATCAAAATTGGCCAAAAAACACTCCTCTTGACAGAGTCAAATGCTTTTTCAAAAACAATAAAAGCTACATATAATTTTCGATTTAGACAAAACTGCTTTTGAACAAAGGCCATCAAAGTAAACATATGATCTATAGTCGAATAATTTCGTTTAAATCCAGCTTGAAATTCGCCTGTAATATTATTCTCTTCGACCCATTCTTGAAGTCTTCTATTGATAATAGCACTATATAATTTACTGCCGATGTTGCACAGCGAAATCCCTCTGTAGTTGTCTGGATTATTAACGTCACCTTTTTTATATAATGGGAGAACAATAGATTCGGCCCAACTTTTAGGAAACACACCCTTATCAAATAGAGTATTCAGAAATTTTGTGAAAAAAATTCATCACCAGATCGGACCTGCATGCATTTTTTATCATTTCACCAATGACCCCCATCTGGTCCGCAGCTTTTCGATTTCTCAGTTTACTTAAAGCAAAAATGATTTCTTCTTTCGAAATAGGGCGATTTAAATGACTATGATTGTCGTCGTCGTTATCACTCTCATCTCCTTGCTCTATATTGTTGTCAATGTCATCGTTTCTTTCAAGCAAGCAATTTCTTAAAATGTTGAAACCAATTTTCCAGACTGATATTATTTTGGGGTTGAATTCTTCTTTTCTGAATTTTGCGCATTGTCTCCCAAAACTTCTTTTGGCACTTCATGGAGGCGACTAATTTATCTAACATAATTCTGTTAAATGCTTTCTCTTTTTTCTTCAAAAGATGTTTATAATCGCGTCTGGCATTACAGTACTCAACGTGATCAGGTACAGATAAAGTTCGACGGTATTTAATTAAGATTTACGTGCATTTCTTTTACTTAAAAGACATTCCCTATCGTACCAGTCTTCGCCAACTTCTTTTTCATTTACATTAATCATCTTCCTCATACATTCCGCAGCGACTTTTAGACAGCTGTTAAAAACAAGTAAAGCTTCATCAACATTAACCTCATGAGACTGATTGCCATGTGCATCCTTTGCTGAAATTCTGGTGAATCCATTGCATTATTAAACAAATCCACATGAATATCATTCCAGCAATACTTTTCAACCAAATTGACAACATTATTTTCTTTCACAGAGTGCGGGGTTAAGCTGTGTAAATTAATACATAATACCAAAGGCA
>JADBJO010001704.1:280000-302500 GCA_016801955.1 Conus betulinus | reverse complement strand
TCACTCTTTGAAAGTGGTCAGTTGTTATCGGTTTCTTCTTTTCTTCTTCTTCTTCTTCTTCTTCTTCTTCTTCTTCTTCTTCTTCTTCTTCTCTCCAGAGTCAACTTTCCCTTCGTCTCCTCCTCCTCCTCCTCCTCCTCCTCCTCTCCTCCTCCTCCTCCTCTCTTCTTCTTCTTCTTCTTCTTCTTCTTCTTCTCCCCCCAATACAAATCTATTCCCTCTTCGTGTCTCAGCATCCTTCTTCTTCTCCTTCTCCTCCTTCTCTCTCCAGATCAACTTTCTCTTCGTCTTCTTCTTCTTCTTCTTCTTCTTTCTTCTTCTTCTTCTTCTTCTTCTTCAATATTAATCCAATCCATTTATGTATTTCCTATTTGTGTTTCAGCTTCCAACTTTGATAAAACACGGCATCTGAACACCGTTTTGGAGAGAGAGGGTAGAGAAGAGGGGAGGGTAGAAGGGGCGGGGGGCTACCAAACAACAGAAAGATTCGTGAACACGTGGGGTAAGCGGAAGTGTCGATAATAGGATGCGAGGGGAGGAGAGAGAACGCCTGTGGTGAATCTTCTCTGCTGCATGCTAACGTGCTCCTGAAGAGGAGGGATGGAGAGATGGAGGAATTGAGGAATGGAAAGATGGAGGCATGGATTGAGGAAGGAACGAGGGGATGAAGGGATGCAGGGATGAAGAGATGGAGGAATAGGTGCATGGAAGGATGGAGGGATGGAAGGATGGAGGGATGGAGAGATGAAGGAATAGAGAGATGGGAGGGATGCAAGGATGGAGAATGGAGAGACGAAGAGATGGAGGGATAGGGGATGGAAGGATGAAAAGGCGGAAGGATGGAAAGATGGAGAGATGGAGAGGTGGAGGAATGGAGAGATGGAGATTTGGAGATATGGAGAGATGGAGAGATGGAGGGATAGAGAGAAGGAGGGGTGGGGAGGTGGAGGGATAGAAGGATGGAGTGATGAAAAGGCGGAGGGATGTAGAGATGAAGAGATGGAGGGATAGAGGGATGAGGCATAGAGGATGGAGAGATGGATGGATGGAGAGATGAGAGATGGAGAGATGGAGGGATGAGAGATGAGGGATGGAGGGATAGAAGGATGGAGGTATAGAAGATGGAGAATTGGATGGAGGGATGGAGAGATGGAGAGATGAAGGAATGGGGGAAGGGTAATCTGTGAGAGGCGTGTTCCTTCTTCCTTCCGCCCTGATGTCAGCTTCTCTATAAACTGTGAGATGTCATTTCTCTATTCCATGCTTGATGTAATATTTTCCGTGACTGGTCATCCTGACTTCTTTTTTATGTGGCTACACACCAAAAATGAATTTGCCAAGGCCTTGCTTAAGGAATCGAGTATTTATAGACTGGCAGCAATTAGATTGTTTTGAGAATATTTAGTGTAACTTAAAGTGAAATCTCCTCATTTTCTGTCGTACGGCCATCAATGTACAAGCCTGGTGGTTCCAGGCAAAGACATTGAGATCATGGGGATGGGGACTATTTGGGGAGGGGTGGGCTACCAGCTGGTGTAAAATTAGGGTCATGGGTGAGTGCAAAGGCCTGACATGTGACGTCAATTAAAGGGGAAGGTCATGTATTTGAGGTTTGCTTACAATTTCCCGAAACAAGGGGAAGCACTTGGTTTGGAGTTGTTCTTTTGATCAGCTATCATTTAACATTAGATGCTGGCTCAAACTTATGGTAGGCCTCAACATGAATTATATAGTGTTTGGTACACAATGCAAATTGTGGTGTATGGCCTGTTTCTCTCTTACGTTGAATGCAGAAAAAATAGGGAGCATTTCTCTTTCATCTGGAATAATTCTATGAATTTCTCCTGCCTCAACCACCATCTATGGTCAAGTCCCTCGCCCCCTACCGCCACCCCCTCTCCTCGCTTCGTCCATGACGATTTGAACTATTCTCATCAGTATACTCATCAGTATATTCCCCATTTATTTTGTTTTCATCAGTATATTCAGCAGCATATTCCCCATATGTCCTATTCACATCGATTTGTTGATCAGTATATTCTCTACAGGTCCTATTCTCATCAGTATATTTATCAGTATAATCCCTATTTGTTCTATTCTCATCAGTATGTTCATCAGTATATTCTCTACACGTCCTATTCTCATCCGTGTGTACATCAGTACATTCTCTATATGTCCTATTTTTCATCAGCATGTTCATCAGTACATTCCTTACATGTCCTATTCTTGTCAGTATGTTCATCAGTACATTCCATACATGTCCTATTCTCATCAGTTTGTTCATCAGTGTCCTCCCTACATGTCCTATTCTCATCAGTACGTTCATCAGTATATTCCACACATGTCTATTCTCATCAGTACGTTCATCAGTATATTCCACACATGTCCTATTCTCATCAGTACGTTCATCAGTATATTCCCTATAAGTTTTTTCGTCGGTTTATCATCAGTATATTCCCTGTATGCCTATTCTCATCAGTATTTTCATCACATATCCTTATGTCCTATTCTCATCAATATGTATTCTCTGTATGTCCTATTCTCGTCAGTATATGGATCACTATTCCTTGTATGTCCTCATCAGTATATTGATCAATATTCATTGTATGTCCTCATCAGTATATTGATCAATATTCCTTGTATGCCCTCATCAGTATATTGATCACTATTCCTTGTATGTCCTCATCAGTATATTGATCAATATTCTTTGTATGTCCTCATCAGTATATTGATCAATATTCTGTGTATGTCCTCATCAGTATATTGATCAATATTCCTTGTATGTCCTCATCAGTATATTGATCAATATTCATTGTATGTCCTCATCAGTATATTGATCATATTCCCTTGTATGCCCTCATCAGTATATTGATCACTATTCCTTGTATGTCCTCATCAGTATATTGATCAATATTCCTTGTATGTCCTCATCAGTATATTGATCAATATTCTGTGTATGTCGTCATCAGTATATTGATCAATATTCCTTGTATGTCCTCATCAGTACATTGATCAATATTCCTTGTATGTCCTCATCAGTATATTGATCAATATTCCTTGTATAACCTCATATATATTGATCAATATTCCTTGTATGTCCTCATCAGTATATTGATCAATATTCCTTGTATGTCCTCATCAGTATATTGATCAATATTCTGTGTATGTCCTCATCAGTATATTGATCAATATTCTGTGTATGTCCCATCATCAGTATATTCCAATCACTTCATCTTTTTGACTAAACTCATCCACGGTTCTTACTCAGGTTTGGTCGGATTTGCTCTACCAGATTTCGGTCTACAATATTTGTCTCCGGTTCTACACAATCAGAACATAGTGTTTGGAATCTTAACTTGCTCAGTGATAATAGTTTCGTCTGTTTTGGTAAGCAAGATTTCTTTCTTCGATCAGGTTTTGAACACAAAACTCCGTTTAATAAACTGCTTCTGCGTGAGCAGCAAGACTGTTGCTGTTGTCATATTGCAGAGTGTCTTTGTATTATAGTGGTGAAAGTTTTTAGCTGTCTTGTGCTTTTTTTGTTTTCTTCCGTGTAATGTCTATTCACGTTGTGTGATCTTGGACAAAAAAGCAACAATTAAGAAAAGATAAAACGTAACACAATAACAATTCTAGAATATCCAAATAACTCAAATACAAAGATACAAGAAACTACACCTCATTATAGGTAAATGAAAATGGGACTCTGAGGTGAAGTTAACCCAGTGTCACGTGTGGGCGAATTGTTATCTGAAGTTTTATCCAGGGGTGATTCAGAGAAGGCAGGCAATAAATGCTGCAAGTGCTTACTCTTGAAAAGTATATGCGTATTTGATATTTGTATTTCACCACAAATGCATTTTACTCATCAGTAAATTTTGTTATAAAAACACTAAGTTAAGCCTGCAAGTCAAGAGGTCACTGACCTTTACATGATATCAGCCACGACGAATTCTTAAAATAGTATCATACCGTAATGGTTGACCTTTGTGGGTAGCCAACAAATACCGAGAATCTTCCAACTTTTTTTTCTGAAGTGGTACGAGTTCTTAAACTATGTCATTTGTCCCGTTCTTAACCATTGTCCACCGCTGTTTTGGTCAAACTTCTTCTCATCCCCGTGACCTAAGTGGTTGAAGGGGGACATGAGGGACGACTTCGTCAATCTTCTTCTCCATCGCAGCCTGCCCTCTGCTTCTCGCAAGAGTTCTGGCAGCCTGAGGTTTGTCCATTCTTTCACATTCTCCGACAAGCTCTTTCTCTGCCTACCTCTCTGCCTTTCCCCTTCAAGCGTGCCTTTTATGATTGTCTTTGCCAGCAAGTCGTGTCGTGTCACGTGGCCAAACCACATCAGCTTTCTCCCTCCCAACTGCAGCCAATACGGGTTCCAGTGTTCCTGCCAGTGTGGCCACCTGCTCTCAGATAGAGTGGTTGGTTCTGTGCTCTGTCCAGGAGATATGGAGCAGTCTTCTGTAGGCAGAGTCGTTGGTTCTGTATTCTGTCCAGGAGATATGGAGCAGCCTTCTGTAGGCAGACTCGTTGGTTCTGTACTCTGTCCAGGAGATTATGAGCAGTCTCCTGAAGGAACAAGAGAATATTCTGAAGGAACAAGAGAATATTCTGAACATCATACAGATGCTGCTTCCAGGACAAACTGTGTACAAGAATGTCTTTAAAGAAATTTATGGCACGGTCGCCCAGTTGAAGTAGCATCAAAGCCCTGGAAAATGTAGCTGGTGCAGTTGCCAATCCGAATGGCATCCTCACCCACTGGAAAAGCCCTAGGGTGTTTGAAAAAGCAGTTTTGTGGCGATCTTCTTTTTTGACCATGATCTGCCAATATCCTTTCGTTAAATCCAGTTTAGTAAAAAATTTGGCATTGGCAAGCTGTGAGAATAACTGCTCCTGATCAGGAATAGGTTCAGCATCTACCACTGTCCCTTTGTTTAATTCTCTGTAATCACAGCAAAATCTTGTTGAGCCATCAGGTTTCTTTACCAGTACGACAGGACAGGAGCACAAAAAGCAGACTGAGAGGGTTCGATTACGCCCATTTGTAACATGTTGATCACCTCCTATTTAATAGTTTCATGAGCAGAGAATGGTAACGGATAATGTTTCCGTTGAACTGGCTGCTCAGTGGTGAGATGTATCTCAAACAAAACATTCAATGAACACTGGCCTGGTTCTGTTGTCAAAATTTGAGAAAAGGAAGCAAACAGCTCTCGCAATTCCTCCTGTTGTACAGATGACAAGCTGGAATCAACCTGAACGTCTTGAAATGTTTCGTTCGCAGATGAAGGAAGAGTAGGTAGTGGTAAAGGTGAGACATCAGCAGATTCCTTCAAGTCTGATACAACAGCCACCATTCCTGCACAGGGTGGTTCTGTTGAGGGAACATCAGAGACAGACAGACGTAAGTCTCCTGACTGTTCCACAAAAGAAGACGGAAGAATGTCCTCAAAAGAATGCTATCCCCACAAGTAACTGAGACTGGTCCACATGCAACAGTTCGAGTGAAATATTTCTTCAGCATGTTGGGATGAAAATGTTTTCTTTTTAACACCCATGTCAATGATGTAGTCATAGTCCAACTTCACTACCTTGTAAGGACTTTTCCACCTCATTAACAGTTTGTTTGGAGTGGAGGGCAGGAAAACCAGAACCTCATCACCAACACTGAATGATCGATGTTTCGACTTTCTATCATGGTAATGTTTCTGAATCCGTCTGGACTTATCAACCGAATCGTGAGCAAGAGAAGCCATTTCTGCAATGGTATTACACAGGTTGAAAACATAGTCACAGGCTGTTCTTGCCTCCTCTGAGCTCTCTTGTCCTGTCCATGAGTCTGCAAAAAAATCAATGGGCAATTCAAAGGGACAAAACCCTGTTGATTCATTCGGCATTTCGCGACAAGAAAACAAAAGCGCAGGAATGTCACGATGCCAAAAGTCTCGGCTGGTTCTGAATGAACTTCCTCATCATTGGCTTCAAAGTTCCATGAAACCTTTCCACTACTCCATTCGATTGAGCGTGGTATGGAGACGAGTGGACACCTTTAATAGAAAGTAGATGAAGGAATTCAGAAAACATTTCAGATGTGAACTGGGACCCATTATCGGACAGAAGTTCTTTTTTGTAAACCCCAAACGACAGAAAACAGAAAAAAAGTGCCTCTGCCACTGAACACGAGTCCACTTTCTTCAACGGAATGGCTTCTGGAAAGCATGTGGCCACATCAACTAGAGTCAACAGGTTTCTGTGTTTTTCCTCAGAAGGTGGAGAGAAAGGGCCTACAATGTCTGCAGCGACTCTAGAGAAAGGTTCCTCAATTCTTGGCTTGTTTTCCAAAGGCACATCTGGAGTTCGACCTTTCGCTGCACATTTCTGACAAATAGTGCAGGTTTGACAATAATGCCTCACATGTCGAGTAACACCTGGCCACCAGAACCGATTTTGTACCCCCCTGCCTAGTGTCTTCCCGACCCACAATGACCTGCCAGTACTCCATCATGAGCTGTAAAGAGTACTCTCTGCCTGAGAGAAGCAGGTACCACCACCTGATTAACCTGGAGCACATCCTTGGAAAATCGATGGACCAGAATACTATTTTGACGGAAAAAAGAGACAGACCCTTTTCCTGCTTTGATAGACGAACCCAGAGTGTCTAATTCTCTAATGCACTGAAAAGAATCATCTGAATTCTGCAGCTCTCACAGTTCTGATGGGTCAACGTGAACATCTTGAAATGGAATATGAAGAGGTGTGGAAGAGCTGGCTTTGGCTTTTGTCTGAGCCTGTGTCATGACAGCAGCAGCTTGGGAATCAACGTTGCCAAGTACTAGACCAGGAATAGGAGACACTCCTACATTTCCCAAAATAAGATCGGCTACTGGGTCATCTATGACGCAACACAAAAGCTTTCCACTAAAGAAGGGCGATTCCACTTCTACCTGTGCTAAAGGAAAAAAACCTCCACATTACCTCCCAAAGAGACAACTTTCTGTGTGCGACCCACATACTGATCAGAACGTACCAACGCTTTTTCTGACATCAGCAGTAGTAGCTCCTGTGTCACGTAGTATAGACACCTGAAACCCATTGACCAATCCTTCCACGACTGGTAGAGATCCTGTAGTAGAACCAGAACAAAGAACTTCTTTCTTCAAAGCTGGTTCATCCACGAAACCAACAGCAGAAACCTTTGAAGGAGAGTTAGGCACGGAATGTTTACCTCCTGAAAAAGTGGCACTGGATGCATTTTTGTCCTTTGCAGTGCGCTTGAGATACGTAGGGCATTCTTTTTTTTTAAATGACCTGTACCATTGTACTCAAAACAAATGGCAGTTTTCTCTGTCTTGATGAAAGACCACCTGTATTCAGAATGCGACCTTTTTGTCCACCCTCTACGAGATGAGCGGCGAAGGTTCCTGGTGAATTTAGAACCCCTAGAACTAGTGAAAAGAGAGCTAGGTTGGCTTGTATAAGGTTTATCATACAGAGGTTCAGCTGCAAGACCAAAGTCCACTCTGGCTGTTCGAGCGAAACTTTTGTTTGGGTGTGCTAATCTATAATGTTCAGCAGTTGTAACCATGGACTGAGTGTCCTTTAAAACCCTCTCTTTCAAAAATATAGATAGATCCTTGCTGACACTCAGTAGGAACTGTTCAGACAAAATCAGGTCACGAAGAGCAGCATATGATTTTTCAATATGTGATAAATCTACCAATCTATCAAAAAGATGTGCCAGCCGGATGAAAAATGCAGGGAATGATTCATCATATTCAGGGCGGCATGAGCGGAACTTTTCCCTGAAGCCATCTTTTGAGCACTGAAATTTTATAAGAAGGGCATCCTTCAATTCAGCATAGTCTACCAATCCTGTAGTACAAATGGAATGGTACAAGCTAGAGATGTGCACCCAAAAGCATTGCCCATTCGTGTTCCTTCCAGTTTAAATTTTTATCATAGGAGTTCTCTCTTGAGCTCCTCTTTCCTTTTTTTGAAGCTCCAATTCTTTTTGTTTCATCTCACGCACTTTTGGCGCTCATTCCTTTTCCAAAGCATCTTCAATATATTTGGTTAAAGCATCACCTTCAAGTCCAAGTGTCTGTGCCTGTTTCACAAGGCGATTAAAATGTTTCATCGTCCATATTCACTTTTCACAATAGAAAATTATTAAATATAGGTATATTCTTTCACAAATACAATGTGTAAGAGGAGAAGAAAAATATAGAACAAAAATTACACAAGCCTAAGGTATGGAAACAGACAAAACGAACAGGGATACAGACAAACAAGCTATAGGGTGTGGCTCATACTAATGACATACAGAAAGTCTACAGAATGACAGACAAGTCAGAGTAGAGCAGTAGAATATCAATTAGACAGGGAAAAAAATCACAGAAAGGGAAAGATCCTAAAGCCCTCGGTACCCCAGAAACTTACTATGTACAATGGGGTACCCCCCACAAAACCAGAGGTGGGAAAAAACAAAAACAAAAAATGCAACTTGATCAAAATCATTTTTTTCAAATGGAAGTGTTTCCAAAGCGAACCCTCTGAAACAGGCAAAGTGTTTTATCCTGGAAAAAAAAACTTATATTCCTAACCCAGGGGAAAAAAGAAGGCGCTCACCACTGTAAAGAAAGTCCCAGATAGACAGAATAAAGAATATGTACTGATGCTTGTATGTGTGCCTGCTATCTGTACTCTCTGTCACTCCAAATCAGACAAACGCGTTCACCCACTGGGAAAGGAAACTAAGCTTGAAACCTTTTTAAGCCATACCCTTTTATTTAATAAAACAAATAAACGTTTTTCTTTCGCTATGGCCTGGGTATGGACAGAGGAGGGGAAAGAAGATTTTATCACCACCCTGGCGAAGACACCGTTTTTTTTTTGTTTTGTTTGTTTGTTTTTTTTTGTTGTTGTTGTTTTTTGTGTCCCTGCTGCACTTCACTCCAGGCAGCTCTTGAAGTAACTCTTGGGCGTTCCTCGACTGTCTGACTCAAACATTTTCTTCCCAGTCCCTGGAAGAAATCACGCCCGTAACCCGTCGGAACTTGACACCAGTCTGTGCCCATTCTTGGCACCAATACCCCGTGCCCAGTCCCTGGCACTGGAAGCCTGCACAGTGACAGTCTTTTAAAACGTGCTCCTCCTCCTCCCTCCTTCAGTGTCCATGGCCATTAAACCTTTCGTCCTTTTCAGACCTCCCCTTCTTCCCCAAAGTCCACCCACAGGCCATGAAAATTATTCCTATTATCCTAAGCAGACAAACACAACGACATAGACACCATACCTTTACATGAAACACTATCCAGGAAAAGATTCCGATTCGCTACCCTTGTCAGGAACAGTAAAAACACAATTCCACTTTGTCACCCTCATCAATACCATTAAACTAGAAAGGATTTACTTTTATTTACCCTCGTCATAACAATTTCCTTCATATCCCCTTTCTTGAAATATCAATCAAATGATTTCGGTTAAACTTGCAATTATAGTTGATGACAATTTATAGACACAAGCATGCACATCTATAAAATAATGATTGTCTTATTAACTATACATCATCATCAAACACATCACACAACAGCATATCATTTTTCGAGAGACCATACATTGTGTGTGTGTGTGTGTGTGTGTGTGTGTGTGTGTGTGTGTGTGTGTTATTATCCATCAGCAAAATATTCCTCATTCAACTTCTAAGTAAAACTACTGACTGAAGGAACAAATAACATTTTTTTTTCTAACTGTTAATTCCAACTGAATACATCACATTCACAACACAAATACCTCACCCCTTTATAAAATGACTGTAGACTTGAGTTGGTATTCTGCAACAAACATATCTAAAGATTGTTTAGTTTTCAATACATGAATTATGTTAAACGTCCTATCCCTCTATCTCCATAAGCTTAACCAAGGCAAAAGACATGTCAACTGTGACAACTAAAAGTTCAGCCCGCAACTTCCCCGCAACAGGTGAGCGATTTGCGTGCACGCAAACTGCGCACGCACAACCTCGCTACTAGGTGTTCTATTTATTTTGGCCCAAGCTCTAAATTGTCTGGGACAAAACACCTTTTGTTACAGACAGAGTGAAAGAGAGAGAGACAGAGAAGAGAGAGACACAGAAACACAGAGAGAGAGACAGACAGACAGACAGACAAAGACAGAGACAGAGAGCGAGAGACAGTGAGAGACAGAGACAGAGAGGAAGAGAGACACAGACAGACAGGAGAGACAGAGAGTGAGAGGCAGAGAGACACAGAGACAGAGAGTTTCTGAGAACGGTTGGAAGGGAGAGGCTGGGGCATCGATAGTTGCACCGGAAGGGGAAGCAAGGACACAGGACACAAGGGGGGGAGAACTCTTAATGCTGTCAACGCCTCGCGTGCCTGTGAAGTGAAGAAGGGCTGAGAGATGGACACAGAGAGATGGACACAGAGAGATGGACACAGAGATGGATGGGCCTCCTGCCTGATGCCTGCTCCCCTTTCCCTGCCCTCTACCATCCTCCCCATCCCCATCCCCCCCCCCACTCCCCATGCTCTGCCCACCTCCCTCACCCCCCCCCCCCCCCCACACACACACACACACACCCCATATCTCCACCATCCCACGCCGTCTGTCTGTGGGTTTGAGGGACTTCAGACAGGAACATCTCCACGTGCTTTCTCGTGCTAGTGTTGTTGCAACTTTTTCTCTCTTATTTGTTTGTAAATTTTTGTCTTTATGTATATACTTTATTTACTTCTCTTTCTCTCTTATTTGTTTGTAAATTTATGTCTTTATTTATATACTTATATTTTACTTCTCTTCTCCCTTATTTGTTTGTTTGTTTATTTATGTCTTTACTTATATACTTTATTTATTTATTTATATACCTATTTTTATTTATTTATTTATTTATTTAGTCGTTAATTCATTCATTTATAGGTCTATTTATTTATGTGTTATGTATTGTTGTTGTCCTATTTTTTTATGTTTTATCTAATCAGGTAGTCAGTGAGTTAGTAAGTACTTGGTTGGTTGGTTGGTGTTAGATAAATAGTTTGGCTAGTTAATTACTTGGTTGGTTATCTAGTCTTAGTGAGTGAGTGAGTGAGTGAGTGAGTGAGTGAGTGAGTGAGAGAGATTGTGTTAGTACCCGGATAGCTCATGAGTTTGTCAGTTCGTTCGTTACTTAGTAGTTATTCATTTATTTTGTTATCTGTCTGCCTATTTATCATCATCAATGATCTAGTATCTCTTTAACGTCAATCATCTTTTTCAAGTTCACTTCTTTAAACAGACAAAAACACTCTAGTCAACCACATGGTCCTCTGTCTCTTGTCACTACTCAGACGACACGCTTAACATCACTGTCGTCACTACTCAGACGACACGCTTAACATCACTGTCGTCACTACTCAGACGACACGCTTACATCACTGTCGTCACTACTCAGACGACACGCTTAACATCACTGTCGTCACTACTCAGACGACACGCTTAGCATCACTGTCGTCACTACTCAGACGACACGCTTAGCATCACTGTCGTCACTACTCAGACGACACGCTTAGCATCACTGTCGTCACTACTCAGACGACACGCTTAACATCACTGTGGTCACTACTCAGACGACACGCTTAACATCACTGACGTCACTACTCAGACGACACGCTTAACATCGCTGTCGTCACTACTCAGACGACACGCGTCATCACTGTCGTGAATTTTCATATTATTATTCTATGTGATTCACGGAATGGAGTGCTTAAATTTTTACTAGAAATGATTCACTGAGTTCAGTACTTACACCTCCGCGTGGTGCTCCTACTGGATGGGTAAAGTGAAAAATTCAAGTTTAATTGTTTTGTATTTGTGTATGCTTCCCTCCTCATCTCGCCTATAAGGACCATGCAATGCGCGCCAGCTGGCCAACAGCACGAAACGCGCAAAAGGTAGGAAGGAGGTTGGCGCACAGCTGGAAATACTTTGTACTGTGTAGCTGACCGGCAAGAATGTGCTGCCGCATGGCGTGAAAAGACTGACAGATACTCTCTACTATTGTGTTTTTTTGTTTCTAGCGTCGTTTAACAACAGTATTCAAGGACACCTCTCATGCAGGCATACTTCCAGATACAGCAGATCCACTACAGAAAAAAATTCCACTCCAGCAGACTACAACTGGCCACATGGAGGCAGTGCCTCCTCCACAGATACACCCTGACAATCTGCCCAGTCAGTTCTCAGTCAACATAGAGTCAAGGGACTTTGACAAATGTGCCATTGACATCAGTGAGACTTCCCCAATTAATTTGTGCTCCCCACTACCATCAAACATCGCCAAAACTCTTGTTAGATTATTAGTTCAGGGGCGCCAGATAAAAATAATCACACTGTATGTTAAGAGTGGTGAAGATGTTGAGGAAACAGTCTTATTGCAAGGTGCCGACTGTCCTACGTTTGGTGTCGAGGAAATCGACCAACTAAGCCCAGTTGTAGGTCATCGTTCCGCCAGTGACTTATCAGCTGACACAGACCAAACAACATTTCATGAACAGATCCTGGCTTTACCCTTCCCTGACCTAGAAGACAGGCATGCATGCGCCAGTCCAGTGCCCAGAATGCCTGAAGAGCAGTCCATTGAACTATATTACCAAACGAATGTCAAACAACGGGCAGGACTGCGACCAGACATCGATCACCGCAGAATCGAACGTGCCCATGACGAAGATAGTCATACAGATTTATTCGCCACCCTGTCAAAGTGACCACATCGCCCAAGATCATCAGGTCACAGCAAACCCTGCAAGAAAATGTGGACTACAATACACACAGATTGTCTGATGCTGAAAATATTGTTCAGAGCCATATTCTAGATTTAAAGAATAGTTAAAATAATGAGCAAAAAAAGCATGCCAAATAGAAATGAGAGTCTCTTGAAGATATATTCAAATCACTATCTACTCAAGTTAAAACATTAGAAAACGAAAATCAGAAACTGAAGTCTGATGTTGGCGAGCATAAAAGATTATTACAGATCTCTGAGAAGCGGCTTGCCACCAGTTCTTTTCATTAGTACCCCCCATTGAAACTTGCGTGTGACCCTTATGTCCATGCCCCTGTCCTCTTTTCTGCTGCCTTGAAGAGGACCAGTCAGAATCAAGCAACGACAATACCACAGATGCACAGATCACCTGACTTGTCTAAGAGCCACCAGCCCCCCAGTCCTACCCAACAACCCAATGGTCAACCCAGTCCCACCTCCGTCCAAGTAAAAACACTATCTGCACCCAGCCTGTCTCCCATCCATCCCCACCTCCCTCCCTCTGGCCTAGCTGACATCAGTCTCCATGCCAGTCCCGCCCCTCCCAAGTTACACAGTGCTCCTGTCTACTCCATCCCAGTTATAAATCGTTTTGATCCATCGCCATCATCACCCTGATCCTCAGTCCATTCCTGTGCATGTCTCCAAAAGACAAAGAGCTACTCCCAGCCCACCCCAGTGTCTCCAACAAACGTCATTGGAAGAACAGACAGACTGTTTGAGTAAAGGAGACTCCACAATACGTGAAAGGGATGCACACAAAATGAACACAGGCACATTCAGATTAGTTCAGAATATCAGTGTGTCGGGTCCCAGGGTCTCTGACATAAAACCCTGGCTTGAATCCCGTCTGCCCACCGCCCATGTTGATAGAGTTATTTTGCATGTAGGAATCAACAACTGTAAAGGGGGAGAGATTACACCACACCAATGGAGGGCTCTTCTTTACTCATGTCAAACGACTTTCCCCAGAGCAATAATTGTGGCCTCTTCCATAATCCCCACATGTGGTAGACAATTAATGAATCCAGCCATTGTTCAATCCAACCTAAACCTTCAGACAGTATGCAGGGAACTAGGATCAGCTGTGTATTTGTAGACAACAAAGATTCCTTTCCTGCTAGGGGTGCTGCCCCCAGGAAAGACATGTACAAATCTCCCCTCGACATCAGCCACAAAAGTTTACTCAAACTAGCATGGAACATCAAGTACTGTGTTAGTGCCTCATCTACACAAACCTCCGCCCTGCTGCAAGCCACAGATGTTAGTACAACACACACGCCAACACACCATCAACCCATGTTCCTGCCAGTGCTGCTCAACTGTCCTAGTGCTACGCTTCAGCGGTCACGCCAACGCGCAACCCCTAGGCCCCCCCCCCCCCCCCCCCCCCCAACCCACAGCCCCCCCCCCCCGCAGGCCCACCCCCCCCCCCCCCCCCCCCCCACCCCCCCCCCCCATCACAGCCCCCCCCCCCCCCACACGCCATACCCCGGCCATGTCAGCATCTCACGCCACACACCCATGAGCCCCATTATCCCAATCATTGCCCACGTACCCCAACCCCCCGCAGAGCCCCCCCCCATCCCCCCCCCCCCCTCCAACCCCCCCCCCCCCCCCTCAACCTCAGCTTCCCAGATTCCAATGGCCGGCCATGTCAGTATCTCAGTGACTAACGCCAACACGCAGAGCCCCATTACCCAATCATTGCCCACGTACGGCATCGCTGTTCCCGCCGCGGTGCTCCCCTCCACCCCCCACTAACCTCAACATGCCACTGCCGAAACAGTGCGACTGCTACAGGCAGCCTGTGGCCTTTCTTCAGCATGAAGGCTTCTTCTCTGGGAGCATCACTCTTTGTCTTTGTAAGAATCATCCCTTCCACACCCACCAGCCCCATAAAAAACTGTGGGGAAGTAGACGTGTGTTATATGTATAAGTCCCTTATATAAGTGTGTGTGTGTGTGTGTGTGTGTGTGTGTGTGTGTGTGTGTGTGTGTGTTACTTTCATCCTTCCTATGCAAGACTGAGATCACTAACACTCGGATATACTTCTGCGTCTCATTATGTTCTCAGCAATAATAATTATCTTTTCACATCGACATCTATTGTTGACAGTGATCACCGTAGGCTATGCTGAAACATTTTGTATTCTGCTGATTTACATATCGAAACCAATCGTATTGGTAAAAGACATTTAGCCCCATGTTTCAGAAATGACCGAACAGTGTGGCTCGTGAATCATATGTGCCTTCACTGAATGCCAGACTAAATTTGTGTTTTGTATATCTGCGTTCGGCGGATGTGACTGATTGGAGAGAGCTCCATAAGTGCAACGCATTTGTGCCAAACAGACTTGGACCTTTAGACAATTTAATCTGATTATCAGCATGCATATGTGATCAGATTCATATGAATTAGTGATTCTGTGCGTGCAACGTTCAGGAGTTGTGCTTATTAGTCTGCAGTATTTTGTCCTGTACAACCTAACAGCAATTAGTTGTGTGTGCATTTATAGTGCATTCTCAGTCACATCATATTTCCGAACCACTGCTGTGGTATCTAATCTCCCAGTTTTTTTTTTTTTTTTTTGTTTTTTTTTTTGTGCTTGTTCTTTCTTCCTTTTTGTTTTTTTTTTCCTTTTACTTGCGCACTCAGAACATAAAATGACCACAAACCAGAACTCATGACCATCAATAGATGGATTGAGAATCTGCCATTTAAGTATCAATAGTACAGTCAATAAGATCTCTGATATCTTGACCCTAATATCGAACCACTAAAAGCTATCCCATGTTCTGGATCTCTCCGAATCAAGACTAAATACCTACATTAGTGATAAAGATGTATCAGTCCCAGGTTATCACATTCGAAAAAGGCCTACTAAAGACAAAGAAACAGGTCTTCTAGTGTATGTCACTGAATCTCTCAACTTCAGTAGAAAGAAACTCGTGGAGAGCGTGGCAGCAGAGAGTCCTCAGAAGAGAAGCCCCCTTCAAGCAAGTGTTTCGGCCCTTATCTCCTGACACTCTAGGGGGGTTTGGGCCACACCCGGTTCATGACTCCGGATGTCCCTCTGCTGCCCCTTTTCTTTTTATTTTTTCCCCATCTTGGGACGAGCCATGGCTGGGATTCGAACCCATGCCCCTCTGGACATGCTCATTTTCAGTGGTAGTTTCAGCTTTGCTTGGCGACAGTACAGCGCTATGTCAGTCAGACAGGGTGGGACACCAAGCCATTTCCTTGTGAACTTGTTGATTTTTTTTATTCCATTGCCCCCACTATGCTGGTGCAGATGTCGTATATCATCAGAGGCCATAGGAGCTTCGTATCAGCATGAACTGCAGTAACCAGGCCTTGTATTTGCCAGGGAGCCCACACTGGTCGATGGTCTCCAAGCCTTCTTCCGACATCTGTTTTTTCTCTTTTGCTCTTTGATGTCTTTCAGCGTATCATCATACCATCTTCCAAGGCTCTTGACTGGCTCTTCTGTAACTGTTGGAGTGGCCTGGTTGGCAACACTGAAGACCACGGATTTGGCCACTTTTCCTTTCCTCAGTTAGAGACTCCGTGATTTCTTTGGCTTGAACTTCATTCTGGATGAAGCAGCTATGTCATCTAGCCTCTCCAACACATGATGTGTCTCGTCTTCTCTGGATGAAATCACTGTAGAGTCATCCATGAAGGCCTTGAGAGCGCGCGTCTTGTATTCATCGCCAAGGTCTGTTTGTCTTGCGTTGCTTGTTGCTGCTTTCAAGATTACTTCCATTGCCAACACGAACAGTATTGGGGAAATTGCACAGCCCATTGCAATGTCCACTTCCAAGTTGATCCATCTGTTGTGTAATCCTTAGTAGAGAACCGCATTGAGAAGCCATTGAAGTACTTCTTGAGCATGTCGCGGATGTTCTTTGGCACATGGTACATCTTAAGAGCCAACTGTATCATCTCATGGGGTACAGATCCATATGCGTTTGCCAGATCAAGCCACACTACGTCCAGGTCTCTCTTTCTGTTTTTTGCTCTTTGGATTGCGTCCCATATCATTGTGGCGTGTTCTACACAGCCAGCCACGCCTGGATGCCACCTTTCTGGACTGACACATCCAAGTACTTGTTTTCCATGAGGTACTTGGTCAGCCTTGCTGCCATGACAGAGAAGATCTTCCATTCGACGTTCAGTAGTGATATTGGCCTGAACTGGCTGATGTCACTTGAGATTTGCTCTTTGGGGATATACACACCATCTGCCGTCATCCACTGGCCGCTGATCGTCTGGTTCTCCAAGCTGATCGCAGCAGTCTGTGGAGCCACTCCAGCACCTTGGGACATTTCTTGTACAGCTGGTAAGGTATTCCGTTTGGCCATGGTAATGATTTGGCTCTGGCTATGTCGACCACCTTCTTGATTTCCGCCAACGTTTGGAGGCTTGTCACTGACATGTTCCTCAGGGTGATGTAAATTAACACATTTATCATTTGGTTCCATTGGCTGTTTGATTTCAGAAGATCTACACTGAAGTCACTGAGTGAAATAATTTCTTTTTAGATTCTAAGGAAGTAATGAACCGGGTGTGGCCCAGCCCCGCCCCCCCCCCCCCCCCCCCCCCCCCCCCCCCCCCCCCCCCATACAGTGTCAGGAGATAAGGGCCGAAACACTTGCTCTCTTCTGAGGACTTTCTGCTGCCACGCTCTCCACCAGTTTCTTTCTACTGATGCATGGGTAAACCATTGACTTCCGGGAATAGGCTGGAGGACGTCCGGGAAAGACCGGAGGACACTGGGAAAGACCAGAACCAAGGGCTCTGTGGGCTGGCTCCCAACTTTGCCTTCAACATGTGGCTACTAAAAACAAAAGGAAAAGATGCTCCCAGGATTC
The DNA here is from genome assembly GCA_016801955.1 of Conus betulinus. Classification (NCBI taxonomy): domain Eukaryota; kingdom Metazoa; phylum Mollusca; class Gastropoda; order Neogastropoda; family Conidae; genus Conus; species Conus betulinus. The sequence continues at coordinate 284,794 of JADBJO010001704.1, read as the reverse complement.
ACCGAAAGGGGGAGAGAATGATGAATCCATCGGTGCTCAACCAATCACGACAGCAAATCCCAAACGGACTATGAACATGGACCAAATGGAATATCCATGTGTCTGTGGAAAGCGTTTCGCTACCACCCGTGGCATGAAGATCCACAGAACAAAAATGGGATGTGTGAAGACTCATCTGAATGAGCAGCAGCGCACTGCATCGGCAGCTAAGACGTCGGAAGACCAAGGCCAGGATTTAAACCACAGTGCCAAGGACATCCACGCTGTTGGTTCGGATGAGGAATTTGCACAGGCCCTCGATGCAAGGCGCCTGAAACTCAACCTGCCACGGGCAAACGAGACTGAAGATTGGGAGAAACTGGATGCAAAAATCGTCCAAAGACTCGATGCACTGATAAGGAAAAGCACCCTGGAACACAAACTAGCCACATATGGGGGACATTAAGTATGCCACATGTAGAGACGACTATGGAGCAAACCTACCCTAAGAGAAAACACCTCCAAAGAAATCCAGACGCCAAGAAGAGATGGACAAGATCAGGGTCCAAAAAGAAAAAACCTCAAGAAGCAAATGAAGACCGCACTGCCAGCTGAAAAACAAGGCTTGGAAAAACTCTGGGAAGACCTGAAAGCAAAACACAGCGCCCTCAGCAAAGCGGAATCTGCGAGGAAGAGGAAGAGCAAAAAGAAGACATAAGAGCGCTTCTTCAGAGACCCCTTCCAGTTTGCCAGAACTCTGTTTGAGCAGCGAAAATCTGGGACCCTAAGTGTGGACAAAGGAGTTGTTGAGCAACATCTGAGGAAAACATACTCTGACTCACAGAACAAAGCACCACTCGACATTCAAGGTCTGGTGTGGCAAAAAAAAAAAAACCCTGAGGAACAGTTCAATGACAAGCCTCCAACGTTGGCGGAAATCAAGAAGAAGGTGGTCGACAAAGCCAGAGCCAAATCATCACCAGGGCCAAACGGAATACCTTACCCGCTGTACAAGAAATGTCCCAAGGTGCTGGAGTGGCTCCACAGACTGCTGCGATCAGCTTGGAGAAACCAGAAGATCAGCGGCCAGTGGATGACGGCAGATGGTGTGTACATCCCTAAAGAGCAAAACTCAAGTGACATCAGCCAGTTCAGGCCAATATCACTACTGAACGTCGAACGGAAAATCTTCTTCATCAGATCATTAAAACTCCCACCAGAGTCACACCAATGTCAAAGACAATCATTGACCACATTTCTGTCTCAAATGAAAAAACATACTAGAAGCTTGTGTACCAGTCTTCTCTTCTAGAGATCATTAGCCAGTGTGTGTTACATGGTCTAATCATGGAAGGAAAATCCCGAAACCAGGCCACAAGATCATAACCTATCGTTGCTTCTCAACTTTAATGAACAATTTGTTTTGTTTGATTTAACAAACTCAGAACGGTACACAGTATACAATATTACTTATCCAGATTCAGCGATTGACTTTTGAATCGAAATTTTTACAGCAGTCCATAATAGACATGCACCAATTAAAAACGATCAGGGTAAAGCATATTCCCAAACCACCGTGGTACACGAAAGAATTACAGGAGCCATGCTACTTTAGAGACCTTTTGAACGAACATGGCTTTGAAGAAGAAACAAGTTTACCAAGAAATGCGATAAACTCTCTCAAAAGCGCAGGGAAAAACAAAATACTGTTGCAAGTCATTCACTTCCAAACAAAAATCCAAAACTGGTTTGGCAGGCGATAAACCATCTTGATAATAACAGGTCTTCTTCAAAATCAATTGTTATCAAAGGTATATCTGCTAAACAACTTAGCACTCACTTCTCTACCATTTCAGATACAGTTGTTACTACTGATCATTCAAGCTCTAATGAAACTTAAAGAACCCCATCAATTTGGTCAGGACAAAAAAGTACGTCTGAACTACACATTCCTCTCAAAACTGTGCACGAGGCGTATCAGTACCTACTTCATCTCAAACAGTCAGGAACACGCGGAATAGATGACACAGATGGCAAAATTCTGAAACTCTCGTCTCCAGTTATAGCTGACACGTTAACGTATATTTTTCATTTGTGCATAGATAAAACTTATTTCCAAATGCGTTAAAAAAAAAAAAAAGCAAAGTTATACCCATTTATAAATCTGGTGATAATACTGATCCTTCACACTGCAGCCCAATATCGATCATATCTTTCCTTTCCAAACCTCTAGAAATGCATTTAAATAAACACATCCTTCATCACTTCAACGCGTACTCCATCCCGGACAGTCTGGTTTCAGACAGAAGCATTCCTGCCATACTGCATTAATCAATCTTGTAGATGAGTGGCGTAGTAGTACTGATAACAATAGATATTGTGGTGTCTTATTCGTTACACATATATATATATATATATATATATATATATATATATATATATATATATATATATATATATATATATATATATATATATTTATATTAAATATATATATATATATTTGCTTTTAAGTAAAAATTGATTAAGTATTGACAAGCTTTTGATAGTATATCTAAAGACCTCATGATAACAGCTCTCAAAAAGTATGGGTTCGGGGAGAATTCATCAGATGGTTTCAAGTATTAATCGCTGATACTCGTAGTTGTGTTTTGTATAGTGGCTGGACATCAGAGTATTTTGCGGTTGAAACAGGAATCCGACAAGGATGTCCTTTTTCTCCCTTAGTATTTGTGTTGGCTATAGAATTGCTAGCAATAAAGATAAAAGACTGTAGAAACATTAGAGGAATTGATTTAGGGGGTTCAAGAGATACGCTTGTTAATGTAATCAAAATTGCGCTTTATGCAGATGATGTTACTTTACTTTTGACAGATCAGCATGACATGATGCAAGCATTAGATATACTCAATGACTTTTCTTTGTTTTTCTGTTTGGGTTATGAATAAAAATAAATCAGCAGCTATGTGGCTAGGTAGTAGAAAACATAGCACAGACAGCTTCTATGGCTTTACATGGAAAAAATAAACTAAAGATTCTGGTATTTTTTATGAGAATGATAAATCGGCATCTTTAGTTGAGGACAATTGGTTGCAAAGAATAGAAACTATTCAGAGAATTATTCACTCTGGGAAAAAAAAGAGAGATCTTAGTGTAATGGGTAAATACATATTATTAAAACATTTCTTATTTCACAAATGGTCTATGTTATGCAAACATTTGTTATTCCTGACAAGATTTTATCAGACATAAATCGCATGCTTTTTAGATTTCTCTGGCGTAAAAAAAGCATTGTAATCGAAAGGCATTTGAAAAAACTAAAAAGAAGCGTAATGTGCAGTGAATATGAAAAAGGAGGATTGAAAATGATAGATTTAAGACAGATGCAATCTGCTTTTCTCCTGTCATGGGTTGTAAAAATTTGTAAGGCCACAAACAATGAAAGATGGACTATAATTCCGAGAAAAATATTTCTACCCTTTGGTGAGAATCTCACGTGCTTTTATGCAAATATTAAAAGCGCACTTTTCAAAGGGTTAGACAAGATACATTCACATTTTTGGAAAATTACTCTGAAAACATGGCTAAATCTAATAAACATGAAGATGTCTCACCCTTTCCCTCTTTACTGTGGAATAACCAATACTTAAAATATCGAGGAAATGTCCTTTTCTTCCCTGACTGGATAAAGGGAAATATACTAAATGTTAGTGATATGTATGGTCCAAATGGAATGCTTTCATACCAGGACGTGGGTAACAAGATAGGAGCATCCCCGGCAAGGATCTTAGAGTATAATGTAGTGTCAGCGGCCACACATATTTTTTTAATACTAGGGTTAGTGAACAAGATAGATATGATATAGATTTTTCAGAACCACCTCTTTTCTGTAACAAAAAGCTTATGTCTTGCAAGGATTTCCGTGCAACTTTGTGTTCCCTCAGTTACACAGAACCATGTGCAGCCCGTTTTTGGTCTCTAATAAATATGGACTGGAGTTAAATGAAAATGTATGGAAGATACCCCGTTTGTGCACAAAAGAAACCAGACTGAGAGTTTTTACAATGGAAAAATTTTACAAAATATATACCCGACTAACATAATGCTATGCAAAATGAAAGTCAGGGATACTCGAAATTGTTCATATTGCAATGATGAAAATTGATTACATTGAACATTTCTTTTTTCACTGTCATAAGGTTAATTCGTTTTGGAAATTTGTCAGTCAATACATATTAGCTGTATACAACACAAGAATTGTGTTTTCTGAAGAAACTGTGCTCTTTGGAATTCTTAGACAAGAAATATTGACAGACATATACTGTTGAAAATAAACCATGTTGTGATTATTGCAAAGATGTGTATAAGTAGTATTTAAAAAAAAAAAAAACGGAATCTAGACTGCCAATTTCAGTCATATCCGAAAATCAGTTGCAACTGAGGAAAATATAAAGTGATCTTATACATGCATTCACTTACTCACACACACACACACACACACACACACACACACACACACACACACACACACACACACACACACACACACACACACACACACACACACACACACACAGGGGGAGAGGGGGGGGGGGGGGGGGGGGGGGAGAGAGAGAGAGAGAGAGACACATACGTAGTTACAAATATATGCACGTGTTTGTGCATTTTCCGTGCGCGCACATGCACTGTAACACACACACACACTTACAGGTACACACACATATACACGCACGCACACATACAACACAGTCTTTGCGACGTTTCTTTTCATGAAGAAAGTGATCCCAAGATAAATATCCCTTTTCGTTCTCCACT
>JADBJO010001704.1:250000-272500 GCA_016801955.1 Conus betulinus | reverse complement strand
AGAGACAGAGGAGGATAGAGAGAGGAGGAGAGGAAAACACACACACACACACACACACACACACACACACACACACACACACACACACACACACACACTCACTCACTCACTCATCACTCGCTCACACATACACTTATAAAGAGAGAGAGAGAGATACAGAACGAGACAGAGACAGATACAGAGACACGGAACAGAACAGAACAGAACAGAACAGAGTGAGACAGAGGCATACAAACAGAATTTTACCAGAACTCAGGGAGCGGGATGAGAATAAGTGGGGCATCGATTATGGGGAAAGAAAAGAAGAGAGCAGGGGAGTGTTGGAAGAAGCGGAGTGGTGGAGGGGGGGGGGGGGGGGGGGGGGGGTAGGACGTAGAGGCACGACGAAAGTTCACAGAACTGAAGCAGCGGACGTGGGGGGGGGGGGGGGGGGGTGGTGAGAGTTCCCTCCCCTCCCCACACTCCCCCAACCCCCGCCCCACCATCCCACATCCACACACACCCAATGCGAGTGCCGGTGCTTCTTACTAACTTCACTGGTCTAGCTGGGGCCCAGAGTTCCCAACTCTGATGGATGAGGCAGATAAAGAACCCCCCTCCACTCCCACCCCCACCCCCCTGTGCTCACTTGCACGTGTTAGTGTCCTCCTCCTCTCCCCCCCCCCCCCCAAAAAAAAAAAAAAAAAAAAAAAAAACCTGACAGGCTGCACACCTCAATTGAATGCAGCCACGGCCTTGCTTGAGGGGTCGAGTATTCATAGACTGGTAGTCATGACATCTTGTTGAGAGCATAGACTGGTAGCCATGTCATCTGGCTGAGAACATAGACTGGTAGCCATGTCATCTGGTTGAGAAACATAGACTGGTAGCCATGTCATCTTGCTGAGAACATAGACTGGTAGCCATGTCATCTGCTTGAGAACATAGACTGGTAACCATGATATCTTGTTGAGAATGTTTCTTACTGCCTCTGACAGCGGATTTTCCTCATTTTCGTTTCATATGGCCATCAGGGCACAAGGCAGGTGGTTCCAAGCAGGCAGATTAGAATCAAAGGAGTGGAGATTATTGGGGGGGGGGGGGGAGGGGGAGGGGGGGGTTGCTTCCAGTTGGCGCAAAGATTGGGTCAAGGGTGAGTGTGTGAGTGCAAAGGCCTGTCATGTGATGTCAACTAAAGGGGAAGGTCGTGTATTCGAAGATTATGGTTTCATAATTGAAAATCCCCACCCCCACCCCCAACCCCCACCCCCCCCCCAAAAAAGAGAAATGATTGGTGGGGAGTCGTTCTTTTGATTAATTATCAGTTTAACATTGAATGCTGGATCAAAGTAAGGGTGGGCCTCAAAATACTGATATGGATGACAGTGTTTTAGCGCCAAATCCTACTGTGGCGTGTGACCTCACTCCCATCGCCTCCGTCTCCACCACCACCTCCTCAATCACCATCACCACCATCTCCCACCATCAATCCCGTGCCATTCAACCCCTTCCGCCTCCCCCTCCCCCCCCCCCCCCCCCCCCCCTTCCTACTACCACCAGCCTCCCTCTCTAATTCTACTCTCTCCATGTCATCCGGAGCTGGTGCAGACTCTGAAAATATCGATGATGATGCTGTTGATGTCACAGGTTGTAATACCTACCCCACCCCACCCCTCCTCTACTGCGTACCCTCCTTCACTGGCATTACACCCCTCTCTTCCACCTCGTATGTTGTTATGTTTGTGTATGCCAAAGTGGTGCGGGAGTGGGAGGGAGGGCGGGGTGTGTAAATACAGATGGAAAAAAAGTGTGTGTGTGTGTGTGTGTGTGTGTGTGTGTGGTGTGTGTGTGTGTGTGTGTGTGTGTGTGTGTGTGTGTGTGTGTGTGTGTGTGTGTGTGTGTGTGTGTGTGTGTGGGGGGGGGGGGGGGGGGGGGGTGTTAGGGGGCAAAGAAACAAAAAGGGGGAGGGGAGGGGGTAGGAAGGAGACGAAGCACAGATTTTGTTCCAAAAGTCGACATCTCTCTCTCTCTCTCTCTCTCTCTCTCTCTCTCTCTCTCTCTCTCTCTCTCTCTCTCTCTCTCTCTCTCTCTCATGTTTAGTTTATTAAGAAAAAATCGGACTACACAATGGTGGCAATGGCCACTTCCGTTTCCTCTTTCCCTACTTCATCGGCAGCCTCTTTGTGATCGCAACCACGTGCTTTCTATAGCCAATCAAAGTGCCGTGTCTGACGCTTTATTGGGCCAGTGGCGCCACCTCGCGGCGGCAGGTCTGTTAGCAGTGCTTCGTTAGTGCCGTGAGACTGCCCTGTTTTCTCATTGACATACTGCACACTGGACTGTCTTATGGACGATACTAAGCATCTGAAGAATAATGGTTAACATCTGATGGACAATGGTTAACATCTGATGGACAATGGTTACATCTGATTGGGACAATGGTTATCATCTGATGGACAATGGTCAACATTGATGGGCAATGGTTAACATCTGATTGGGACAATGGTTAACATCTGATGGGCAATGGTTACCTTCTAATGGGGACAATGGTTAACATCTGATGGACAATGGTTACCTTCTAATGGTTACAATGGTAACATGGGGGGCAATGGTTACCTTCTATTGGGGACAATGGTTAACATGGATGGACAATGGTTACCTTCTAATGGGGACAATGGTTAACATGTGATGGGCAATGGTTACTTCTAATGGGGACAATGGTTAACATGTGATGGGCAATGGTTACCTTCTAATGGGGACATGGTTAACATCTGGGACAATGGTGAACATATAATGGACAATGATTATCATCTGATGGATAATGGTCAACATCTGATGGACAATGGTTAACAACTGATGGGGACAATGGTTATCATCTGATAGACAGTGGTTAACATCTGATGGACAATAGTTAACATCTGATGGGGACAATGGTTAATATCTGATGGACAATAGTTATCGTCTGAGGGACAATGGTTAACATCTGATGGACAGTGGTTAATATCTGATGGACAATAGTTAGCCTCTGATGGGGACAATGGTTAATATCTGATGGACAATGGTTATCGTCTGATGGACAATGGTTAACATCTGATGGACAATGGTTAACATCTGATGGACAATGGTTAGCTTCTAATGGGGATAATGGTGAGCATCTGATGGACAGTGGTTAAATTTGATGGACAATGGTCAGCATCTGATGGACAATGGTCAGCATCTGATGGACAATGGTTAACATCTGGTGGGCAATGGTTAATTTTGATGGACAATGGTTTACATCTGATGGACGATGGTCAGCATCTGATGGAAAATGGTTAACATCTGATGGACAATGGCTAACATACGTTGCGGACAATGGTTAACATGTGATGGGGACAATGTGAGAATCTGATGAACAATGGCTAACATCTTATGTACAATGGTTAACATCTGATGGACAATGGTTTGATCTGATGGACAATGATAGCATCTGATAGACAATAGCTAGCATCTATTTGGGACTGTACATGAGGAGAGAGAACGAAGGGAGTCTCTCTCTCTCTCTCTCTCTCTCTCTCTCTCTCTCTCTCTCTCTCTCTCTGGGTGAACTTCCAGTTTGGAAATATAAACAGTGTGTGACAGAGGCTACGGTTTATATGAGAACTCCTGTAGTCTATGTGGATTATTTTGATTATTATTGTGTGTAATCATTATCATGCCAGCTTCGCCTGTGCTGTTCTGTCAGTATGTGAAGCTTTTGTGAGTGTCTTTATTTCTGTCATGTATGCGCGTACTGTGTTCTCAGAATTATTCTGTCGGACATTAAAACTTCGGATGTGGCAGAACGGTGTTGCAAAAGGTTTGCTCCTCTCTCTGAATGCCAGCGAAGCATCAGCCACCTCCACCGCCCCCAGCCCCCACCCCCACCCCCATGGTCGAACTTGTGCTGAACCACTTCAGAAAGACTTGATGTCATGGAAGCGAGATCTAACCAGGAAGTTCGATGGATTAAAAACTGACTTTGATGGAATGAAAGAGGACATGAAAGAACTGAACGGTACGTGGGCAGGTCTGCGTGGGGATGTGTCGTCCTTAAGATGTGAAGTGTCTGAACTCAAACAAGAAAATGACAAGTTAAAAGAATAAAATGACAGAGTGAGTGAGAAGGTCTTACAGTTAGAACTGAAGACTGATGACTTAGAGGGACGGTCCAAGAGGAATAATATAATGATTCATGGCATACCTAGAAGGGAAAATGAGACAAGGCGGCAGGACTGTGAGGCGCTGGTCCAGGCTCTCATCACTGACCAAATCGAGCCGGACAATGACACTCAGTTTGACAGGCTTCACTGGCTGAGCAAAAAAAACCAAGACTCCCCCATCATTGGCTGTTGTACCTTTCACAAGGACAAAGAACGACTAATGGGTACCAGACGCAAGTTGCAGGGGCCACGTGTATACATTAGTGAGGACTATACCCAGCATGTCAGGGAGATCAGGAAAAACTCGTTCCTCATTTGAAGGCCACAAAAATGCCAATAAAAGGGTTTCTATGGTTTTTGACCATCTTAGGATTGATGGTCAAAAGTTCTATTTGTATCGGGCAGACAAACTTCAGCAAGTCAGTTAGGGACACGGCCAGCCTCATCATGGATATACTAATCCAGTGAAAATGTCACAATTTAATGTCCGTGAGATTGTGAAAGTAGGAAAGGGAACACAAGTGAGTCTGACACCGGCAGTGTGTGAATCGTCTGAGAAAAGCGCACGTGAAGGTCGAGCTTTGGCAGGTAGCACAGAGGTGTCGGTGGCAGGCGCTTGAGACAGTTTTCACAGGGGTAATGCTGGCATCAGTAAACACGTGACAGAAACACAGGCAGATGAAAGAGTCCGTTTGATAAAGTTGACAATGGTTACATAGTTCGTGATGAAATAGATCTTCGTTCTGACAACTCTTTTATGGCCGCTTTGTCTAGCAGAGTGAATGTTTCTTTAATGAATGACAACTCTTCACATGTTTGTGCAGAAACGTCTGCAAGCAATTCTCATTGTCTTTATAACTATTGTGAAAGTGAGAAGGGTCAAGATCATATGAGAGGTCATGACAATGTAAACAGTCCAGGTATGAATAGTAAACCCATTATGTTTTTACACTGGAACGTTAGTGGTTTGCCTCCCAAGATAGCTGACGAAGATTTTGTGTCATATACCGTGTCCTTCGATTTAATTTGTTTTGTTGAGACATTTGAGGTTGATTTTCAATCGAGTGTGTATATAAACTATAAAGTGTTCTGTAGACATGCTACTTGTTTTACAAAAAGAGGAAGGCGCTCTGGTGGGGTTATATGTTTGGTCAAAAAGGAATGTTTGCCATATATCCAAGAGGTATATAATGATAATAAAAAGGGATTATGTTTCTTATTCATAAGAATCTTTTGGCTTATCAAAGGATATTTTGTATGTTTCGGCTTATGTGCCACCAGAGAATTCACCATATTATTCGTTTTGCGATATTGAAAAATGACATTACTGATCTAGAAGCCCGTATTGCAGATGCTTTGCTAGTTCTGCCTGACGTGTTTTTACTTCTTTCTGGAGATCTAAGCAGTAGAACATTTGATGTTCCACAAGATTTGAATGCGCATGGAATTGTCGATAATTTTCAATTAACTACAGAGCTGAGATGAATGACAGATATTATGAAGATAAATGCTAAATAGATATGGTATGTTGTTGAATATGTGTGCATCACTGCATTTAAAACGGTGTATGTAATGGTGACTGTCAAGATCATTTCACATATCATATCACATGTCAGAAACTGGAAATAGTGTGAATGATTATTTCATAGCATCCTGTCGTTTGTTTGCTGTCATCCATCTGTTTTGTAAACTTAAAGTAGCTGAACGAATTGACTCTGACCATTTACCGATGGCATTTAACATTGGTTCTTTTCAAAATAATAGAAATAAGACATGCGAAATAAAAAAAAAACTCAATTTATTGAAATATTTCTGTGGCAAGATAAACAAGCTGATTTATTCGATGAGCAAATGAACAGGAAAAGATACACTGTCATTGATTGGACGGGCTATTGCTCTCATTGACGAGATGTTAATGCCGCCCTTGATATCTTTAATGAGTGTATTGTAAAACAAGCTGAATGCACGAAAAGATGAATTAGAATGAACTGTACGAATAAAGACAATGATTGGTATGATACAGAATGTACTAGTACTAAATTAAAGACAAGAAAACGTTTGTGGATATACAGGAGAACGCTAGAAAAGAAGATAACGAAACATATTGTCTTGCACGAAGAGAAAACAAAAAATTGATCGAGAGGAAGAAAAATAAAACAGTTCTCTACTGTGTAACCTCGTAAATTCGGTAAATGACCAGCAAGAATTTTGGAAGCACTTGCGCAGAATATCTGTGAAAAGAGTGCGTACATCCAGTGATATAACTATTGATGACTGTTTTTTTTTTTTCATTTTCATGTGCTTCTTGAAAATGGTAAGGCCGAAGACGATGTTTTTGATGCGATTTACAAAGTAAATCTGTCTGAAAATAGTACCGAGTGTTCTTACTTTGATCGTCCAATTTCAAGAAAGGAGATTTGAACTGCGATGATGGAATTATTCGAGAATTACTGAAATTTGGTGGTGATGTTACTATTAATTTCTTTGTCAAGTTCTTCAATACCCCTTTTTTGACCAACTGACAATCCATGTCTCAAGGACGCTCCATGCAGATGACCTTGCCATATGGACAATAGCAGAACAGATAAACGCAGCAGCTTACAGAATGCAGGAAGCAATGAACTGCATCTCTAATTGAGCAAATGAAAGGGTGGTCACCATCAACAGGACCAAAACAGAGGCCACTTGCTTCTCACTCTCCCCAAAGAGAGAGGCTTTCACCCTTCAGATAGAAGGCCAAGACATTCCACAAGAAGATACCCCAACCTATCTCGGGGTAAAGCTGGACAGAAGGCTAGCATGGTCCCCGCATATCAATACCATGCACAGCAAAGCAGTGAGAAAGATGGCTGTGATGAAGAAACTGGCTGGAACAAAATGGGGAGCTAACATGAAAATCTTGACCCAAGTATACAGTGGCACTGTTAAGACCCCCCACATGGAATACGCTTCCAATGCCTGGTCAACAGCTGCCAGGACAAACATGAACAGCTTGACCAGAGTGCAAAATGCAGGCCTCCGCTTGATCACAGGAGGAATAAAGACCACTCCCATTGCTGCAATGGAGAAAACATCAGGCCTCCACTCGTTGGACGAACGAAGAGAGGAAAAACAACTAAGACAAAGTGTAAAAGATGAAAAAGACTCCCATCGCATCCACTGCACACCAAACTCCATGTTCCAACAAAGAACAGACTCAAGCGCCAGAGCCCCAACCACCTAAGCAAGACGCTTCAGGAAAAGTACAGAAAATTGCTGCCAACAGCAGACCACCCAGTGAAAATGCTCCAAAACTGCGTAGAGTGGACAGCTGATACTCCTGTCATCAGCCTTGATATTCTTGGCACTGGAGCTAAAGAAGACCACAGCGATACAGAACTCAAGTCCCGGACTCTTGAGGCCCTAGCCAGGGACTACCCAGCACTACTTGAGCCCGAGTCTACACAGATGGCTCAGCAGAGAAAGCTGTGAGAAATGGGGGAGGCGGTGTTTTCATCAGTTCCCAGATGGCAGTTCCATCAGCAAGTCTGTAGCCACCGGTAGCTTCTCAATTAACTACAGAGCAGAAGCATGTGCCCTTCTCACTGCTGTACAGTTACTAAACGAAAGGGACATCTTACCAAACCACACGGTGTTCCTTACAGATTGTTGAGCCGTCCTTCAAAGCCTCCAGAGGAGAGAAAAGAGAGCAGATCCTACAGGAAATCACACAGGAACAGCACACCTTGAGCAGGAAAACAACACCAGTCCGCAGTGGATTCTTCTATACTGCAACAGCAATTGAGTTCAATTAAAACAAATGAAATAGAAATCCTTTACAGAATAATCTCTTATACTCATACACGCACTCACTTAGATGTGAAAAATATAGATATTAGTGTACCAATAGAATAACAGACAATTGCAACAATCTTCAAACCAGAAAAAAAAAAAAATGCGATAAGAAAAGCAGATAAAGTACAACAGAAATTATCGCAGTCCGCCAAATTCAAGATTCAAGGGTCCAAAATTAGTCATCAGGCAGAAGTCACTACAAGTTCCCAAGTCCGATATCAAAACACGCATTTACCATATTAAGGTTCAGACTTAAAATATCGTTGCCGATTGTCATGGGAAAAAACTATTTTCACTTCAATAAAAAAAAAGGCGTTTTAATTGCGCGCATCCGTATGCGCACACACTTATGTACACACGCCCCCCCCCCCCCCCCCACACACACACAACACACACACACACACACACACACACCACACACACACGCTTCCACTTTCCCCTCCCTCCCAACCCCCCCCCCCCCCCCCCCCCCCCACACACACACACACACACATACATACAAATAAAAGCGCGCGCGATAGCGCACATGTGAATACAAGCACTCAGTTACTGAGGTCTCGGTTGGTGGAAAAGCCCGCGATAGCGCACATGTGAATAATACAAGCACTCAGTTACTGAGGTCTCGGTTGGTGGAAAATCTTGATGCCATGTTCATCAGCTGAAGAGCGTATTGTTCGGGCTGTGTCGGTAAATCTTCAGGATACCAGGTATTGGGGAGTGGCACAGCTACACGCGGGTCATTGAGTAGCCGCTGATGGTCTGGGGTAGCTGTATGAGTTTGGTCACTCATGGCTGAAGGTGGATACAGGAAAGAGGGGTGGGTGTGACGTAGAGGGGTACCCAGGTCCTTGGAATGGGTAATGGGGCGGGTTGGAGCACAAAGGAAAAGGGACGCAATGGGTTTCCTGGACAGGCAGATTGCCTCTGTCCTGGGGAAGTCTGTGGAAGGAAGGCTGAACGGTCTGTTGGAGGAGAATATCGCATAATTTAGAACATGGCGTCCTCGTGCTGGAATGTTAGAACTGAGCGTGATACAAGCTGACGGAAAAGATTTTTTGCACAGAGTAATCAGTTCTGTGTCCACTGTTTAACAGACACTGGGCCAGCCGGACAATCGTTGACCACAACATGAACAACCATGTGTTGGACATGGATGAGCTTATCGGGCAATGAATGAAGCCACTGGATCATGTTCTGTACTGTCATTCCCGGAATGCACAGTGTAAACACACGATCTTCTTCAGTTCCCAACCATCTTGCATCAATATACCTTAAAAACAGAGTCACCGATGAGGACTGAAGAAATGTTGACAGGATCTTTAATTTCGTTAAAACGCCTGCGAAGGGGGTCTCTGTTGTGTGGGTATTTGATTTCGCACACTGTGTTGGGAAGTATTGTTATCTCCAGGATCAGCACTGCTTTCACTGCATTCAACGCTTTCCTGTTTTTCAGAGGTACAGATTTCTTCCTCTAAAATTTCGAAACGATTTTGATTTGACACGGGAGTTGTTAGTGATATGTGTGTTTCTAGACTGTTTTGTTTCAGAGATACACTGTCATCTGATATTATCTTTGAATAAATTACGGCGCTACTTGCTGTTTCACTTTCGAGTGTGTTTTTGTCGCCGCTTTGATTTCGAGGATCTTCAATAACAGGATTAATTTCTCTTTTGTTTCAGCTGGGTGGGGGTGCTGCACTTCATACTGATTTGAAGTTGTTGAGGTCGGACCTTTGTCCATCATAGGCTTAAGTTCTGACTCCACTTTGATTTCGAGGATCTTCAATAACAGGATTAATTTCTCTTTTGTTTCAGCTGGGTGGGGGTGCTGCACTTCATACTGAGTTGAAGTTGTTGAGGTCGGACCTTTGTCCATCATAGGCTTAAGTTCTGACTGAAGAGTTCCTATTTGTGTTTTCAAGGAATGGTTTTCTTTGCTTTGAGTTATTATCTGGCTTTCTAACTTGCAAACATGTTCCTTGACAACCTCTATTGTTTGATGAAGATTTTCAGTTTTTTTGTGATATGATGCTTAATTTCATGTTTATAGATGTTTTGACGTCTTCTAGATGGGAGATCAATGTATTTTGAAAATGACTTAACTGCCATTAGGTCCTGGTTGTCTTCTAGTATTTTGAGCTTTTGATGGGTGGTTGTGTCATATAGTCGTTTAGGGAAAAGTACTCGCCTTCTGCCATATTTGCTTGACTTCCAGCGTCTGGCACGTTTTTTTTAACTTTAAAGTAGCATGTTATGTAGTTGATTCACTTCTTTTGTGGAAAAACTCGCTGTGAGGAATTGTTGTGTTGACTGCTCGGTTTCTGTATGATCCAAAGGACTACTTGTCGTTTTGACTTCTGTTTGTTCTGTCTTTGAGTTTTCACTTCTTTTTATGTAAACACCAGTAGATTTAAGATCTGTTTTTGTTTCATTTCTGCTCTCAATTTCCGGACACGACCCGGGGGTGAGTGGACTTAGTAAATCTGCGGATGCTGAAACGGGCGGGCGAAGACAGATGGATAATGTCAAAGACCTCTTGTAAGAAGGAAACAGGATGTCGAATCAGTCCACACTGTAAAGATAGTAAGTCTTCAGACTGACAATAATCTAACACCAAGTCTTTGAGTACCTCGATTTTTCTTGACACCACTGCCAACAATCAGCTCCCCGGCAAATAAAAGTGCCTGAACCATTTCTGGTTAAGTAGAAAGTCAGTGTTATCCTCTTGGAATCATAGACATATAATCGAACTACTGATTTACTGAGACGTATGGGAATGGGGTGACAAATCCATGTTGCAAAGAGAAGGTAGTTTGTCTTCATTATCAAAGGTCTATTCTGTCAGTTCTTACTCATCTTTCTACAATGCAGAGAATATCGATAAAATAAAGAGTTTCTTCATACTGTCAGTTCTTTTTCTGAGCAAGTGAACGTTTTTTTTTTTTTTTTTTTTTTGTCGGGAATGTAACGTCGGCTAAAGTTTACTTTCTTTACTTATCAATAATTGTTCCATGTTTTGGAATTTATCATGTTCTTGAAGTTCATTTCAGTTCTTTCCATTTCAAAGTTTTACACACGTACATCGGACCATGGGCCAGCATATTTACTTCACATATTGTAAGACATGACGCTCGTTATATGATCTGTAAAACCAAGCTGACGAGGAAAGTTTGGTTGTTTCTTCTGGCGCCTGTAGTAGACCAACTTCTTTTCTTTTCTTTCTTTCCTTTTTTTTATTTAAAAGAGAGGACGAGAGAACACTGTAGGAGGCTCAGGAACCTGTTGCACGTGCACACAAAGAGCAACGCTTGGTCACCTTTGATCCAACTTGGATAACACTGCGTGTTCACTGTGTACAGTTCAGCCATTCCGATTTCTTTATTATATATAGTCATGATAAATTCGTTAATTGCTGACCTTCTAAATAATCATACAACAATCAGAGTGTACACCCCAGTGCACAGACAACACACAACAGTGACCAAAAAAATCAACACATCACCTTGATCGAACATCACCTAATTTAACTCAAACACAGAGCAACGCTGTGACACGTCTTGACGCGTTCACCATCCGCATTCCGGGCGCGCGCGCGCGCGCGTGTGCGTGTGTGTGTGTGTGTGTGTGTGTGTGTGTGTGTGTGTGTGTGTGTGCACGCGCGTGTGTCTGTCTGTCTGTTTGTCTGACCGGCTGTCTGTCTGTCAGCGTAAATTAATCAGTCTTTGTCATTCCTCTTTCACGCGCTCACCATTCCATCAGTAATCAGACACCCAAACCACCACCACCACTGACATGCTTTTTTTTCCGCACCCCACTCTCGCCTCCCTCTCCCTCCCTCCCCCCCCCCTCTCTCTGTCTCTCTCTCTCTATCTCCCCTCTAACCCCCCCCTTTCTTTCTCTCTTCCCCACCCTCCTCTGACTTCTCTCTCTGTAGTTTTGTTTGTTTTGTAAGTTTCCTTCTGTTTTTACCATCCCCCATCTCAGTAGTGCTTTTATAAATAGTTTGCTTATCATTGTAGAATTAGGTTACCATGTTGCTATGTTGAATTGTCAGTATGAATAATATGTGCTGAAATAATGTATGCATGGCAAGGACAGATTGTAAGACTAGGCTTTGGCCTAAAATCTCCATCCTTGTGTATTAAAGATCAATCAATAATCAATCAGTCAATCTCTCTCTCTCTCTCTCTCTCTCTCTCTCTCTCTCTCTCTCTCTCTCTCTCTGCACTCCTTCTGCTCCTGCGTCTCTCTCTCTCTCTCTCTCTCTCTCTCTCTCTCTCTCTCTCTCTCTCTCTCTCTCTCTCTCTCTCATCCCTGCACTCCATCCTGCTCTCTCTCTCTCTCTCTCTCTCTCTCTCTCTCTCTCTCTCTCTCTCTGCACTCCTTCCACTCCACTCTCTGTCTCTGTCTCTCTCTCTCTCTCTCTCTCTCTCTCTCTCTCTCTCTCTCTCTCTCTCTGCACTCCTTCCGCCTCTGCGTCTCTCTCTCTCTCTCTCTCTCTCTCTCTCTCTCTCTCTCTCTCTCTCTCTCTCTCTTCATTTTACTTTTTTTCCGTATTTTGTTATGTCCCCCATCCCCATCCTCCCCCTTCGTCCCTCCCCCCCCCCCCCCACACACACCTTCCTGCCCCCACACACCCCACCCCCCCCCCCCCCCCACCCCCGAGACCCACCCGGCCCCACGTCTTTCCCTTTTTCATCTTGCCAAAGCTTGTCATAGGCATGTCATGATACAGCTTGACTGCACACCAGTTCTCTCCCTTGCTGTGTGACCTTCACCTTGGTACACGCGTGCACCAATTAAAGCCGCCTCCACCCCCTAGTCCACCGATTGACTGTGGTGTAGGGCGGGAGAGGGGCGGGGGGTGCGGGTAGCGGGCCATGGTTTTTAGATGAGTTCAGCAAGCATGTACTTTTCCATATCAAAACTGTGTTTGCTTCACAGAAAAAAAGTAAAAAAAAAAAAACAAAAATCACTTCTGTCCTGAATGAATGTAATGTAGTTTGTTGTCCGTGGAGACGACGAAGTCCATCTAATCATGTGAGTGAATGAGTGGGTGAAATGACTGCAATGTTGTTTGTTGTCCATGGAGACGACGAAGTCCATCTAGTCATATGACTGAATGAGTGGGTGAATGACTGCAATGTCTGAAGAAAAGCACACTGACAGGAGAACCATGGAACAAGCACAGCACAACGACCCACTGATAAGTTGACAACTGATGTTGATAATGTTGACAGCTGATGATGATAATAATATTGATAGTTGATGATGATAATGTTGATGGCTATGATGATAAAGTTGATAACTGATGATGACCATAAAGTGAATAGATGATGATTATAAAGTGAATAGCTGATAACGATAAAGTTGATAGCTGATGATGATAAAGTTGATAGTTGATGATGATATTGTCGATAGCTGATGATTATACAGTTGATGAATGATGATGATGCAATTGATGGCTGATAATAATAAAGTTGATAGCTGATAATGATAAAGTTGATAGCTGATGATGATAAAGTTGATAGCTGATGATGATAATGTCGATAGCTGATGATAATAAAGTTGATAGCTGATGATGATAATGTCGATAGCTGATGATGATACAGCTGATGGTTGATGATGATGCAATTGATGGCTGATGATGACAAAGTTGGTAGCTGATGATGATAAAGTTGATAGCTGATGATCATAAAGTTGACAGCTGATGATGATGATAAAGTAAAAAGCTGATGATGATAAAGTTGATAGCTGATGATGATAAAGTTGATAGCTGATGATCATAAAGTTGATAGCTAATGATGCTAATGATGATGTAAACGACAAAGAATCAGGAAAACGGCTTCCTTTTATTCCGGAGAAACACAGTTTATGTATGATTAAGCATGAAACGACCCCCCTACCCCCCATCCCCCATCCCCACCCCCATCATAACAATTCCACTCTTCTTGTCATGTCCATTCTGAAGTGCCTTGTCAAGGGATTTTTTCTCCAATAAATTCATTTCAGCTGAGTTAAAAGAAAAATTAAGAGACTGAAACAAAGTTTAGAACAGCTGAGAATGAGTTCACCGATTTTGCTCTAGCATATTTTTCTTTCTCAACAGAAAACTGAAGAATTGGTGAATGTTTTCTTGAGGGCTAGTTTTTTCGTTGTACATAACCTGTCGAATGTTTTCTTTCTGTACAGAAAGCAGTGTTTCTTTGTGTAAAAAAAAACCTGTTGAATAATTCCATCTGGACAAAACTTTGGAATATTCTGGTTCAGTGTAGAGCTGGTGCTAGATGGAGGGAGAGGTGGATGGGGGATGGGAGGAGGGTGGTAAACAGGCGGGGGGGGGGGGGGGGGGGGGGGGGGGGGGGAAGAATAAATGGAAAAAAGGACAGTTTTAATGCTTCTGACCACCATGTGATTTTTCACATCGCATATGGATCAGCTCCTAAATTGTGAAACTCGGCTTCACAGGCGTCAATAGCCTCTAAACATGTCAGCTGACGTGCCGCTCTGCACGTGCGAAAATGGGACATCTCTGACAGTGTGACTGCAACCTTGAGATGTACGCCCTGAGGGAGGGCAGGAATGCCGCAGACATACATGGTTTGTTACCCTGGGAATATCTGAAGTTAATGGGATCCTTTGCTACCAAACAAATCGAATAAAGCAGAGAGAGAGAGAGAGAGAGAGAGAGAGTCACGAGTCACGAATGTTTAGTTCTCAGGCCAATTGCCCATGCAATGGAGTGAGGTTAATGAAACACAGTATTAACAGCATGTAACCACATTCATTCTTTCTTGTCTCACTTTTAAGGCCATGAAAAATAAATAAGGCCATTTTTCTTACAATTATTTCGTTGTTACAGGAGAGTAGCAATACACATTTAAACGTAGATGGACGGATGTAGTACTTTTGGGGGATCAGTTCTTTTCGAAGAGTTTCATATGTATGACAAACAAGCAAAAAAAAAATGCACTTCTGTCTCTGGCACATTGGTACAAAACGGACAGTTAACGTCTCTGCTCGAGCCAGCTTTGTACTGCATAAAATGAGAATTCAGTGGGGACATCCCAATTCTAAACCTGGAAAGCGTGTTACGCACCCTGATGTTCATAATTTGACATAAGTGAGTACTAATTGACAGGGATTGTCTGTAAGATGCATAAAACATTATAGAAAGTATATTACTCCGATTTCGCATGCCAATCCTGTTGAAAGCAATCTACAAGAGAGAGAGAGAGAGAGAGAGAGAGAGAGAGAGGAGAGAGAGAGAGAGAGAGAGAGAGAGGATAGATAGATAGATGGATGGATGGATGGACGGACGGACGGACGGACGGACGGACGGACAGGACAGACAGACAGACAGACAGACAGACAGACAGACAGACAGATAGAGATAGATAGATAGATAGATAGATAGATAGATAGATGTAGACAGAGAGACAGAGAGACAGACAAAACGAAATGTTTATTCCTCAGTCTCTCTCCCTCACAATGATCGTCCCGGAAAGACACAGGAATAGTGTAACAATACACACCTCTAATTCTTTTCCTGCTTTTTCTGCTTGATTTTCTGTCTGCAGTCGCATCCAATGAAAAAAAATGCATGCAGAAAATGAAATTAAACGGATCACAATTCTTAAAACCTCTCCAAAAAATCATATCTTTCTTTCATTTAGGGCAGTTGCTAGGACTTTACTCTTTCGCTTCCTGTTTTCTGGGTTGTGCATCAATGACATTAAAATCGTATTTCAGTGAAATGAAAATCGTGTCTCAATGAAAAAAAATCGGACTCCCTTGGAAGTGAAACGTGTATGCATTGCTCAAACGAGGCAGACAGTATTTTGGGGTGAAGCGAGGAAGACGGGAGGGGGGGGGGGGGGGGGGGGGGGGGGGGGGTAGGAAAGTTAGAAAGAAACAGAGGAGAGGGGGGGGGGGAGGGGGGGGGGAGGGGACGGACCCCCTGAGAGTGGCCCAGTATTTGGCGTGAAAAATGATGGAAGGGTGTGTGGAGGAGGGGGGGAGGGGGGGCCCATGAAAGGCGACAAGGATCGATAGTGAAAGGGAAGCGTTGTCTACCCACTCTTCATTACGTGTTGTCTTCTCGCCTCCCTTGGGCTAAAAGCTGTGAGATGCTTGAGATGAAGGAGATGGGTGAGGATGAGGGGGGGTGGGAGGGGGGGGAGGGGGGCAGCGCGGAAAAGGGTGGAGGGGATCGGAAGGAGATGGTGGGTGTGGGGGAAGGGGTGGGGATGGGTGGGGAAGGAAGGGGCGATGGGTTGCCTTCGCTCTTCTTTTGATGAGATTCACAAAGCAGTGGTAAGTCGGCTAACTATCGGTGCTGTTTAACTGATGGGGTAATTAAAGAGTTATCATCAGTTAAACAGCACCACACACACACACACACACACACACACACACACACACACACACACACACACACACACACACACACACACACACACACACACACGCGCGCGCGCGCGCGCGCGCGCGCGCGCGCGTGCAGGCATGCACAATCATATGTACATTGATTCCATTTTTTTCAGCTTCATAGTATGCATTCATTATGAGCATGTTTTCTTCAAGTGTATTTTTGTACTGATTTTTTGTGATGATTTGGTCTAGTCCATGTCGAAATTGCTATTTTGTGTGTATTTCTTCTGTTACAAATGTGGGATGCAGATTGCTTTACATAAAACGGTCTACGATTGCCCTTGATATTTGTCACCTGCCCAAAGTATTATTCTCTCTCTCTCTCTCTCTCTCTCTCTCTCTCTCTCTCTCTCTCTCTCTCTCTCTCTCTCTCTCTCTCTCTCTCTCTTATGATATATCTATATGCCTGTGTGTGTGTGTGTGTGTGTGTGTGTGTGTGTGTGTGTGTGTGTGTGTGTGTGTGTGTTGTTAACCATTAACCTAACCATAGTTATGTGGAAACACGAGCGCGCATCCCCTTTACGTGCGCGCACTCGAAAACATGTTTACACATGTACAAACATTTACCTGTTACATACGTTGGCACAGTATCTGTGATTGTTTACACTGAACTGTTTTGATATATTTTGCTTGACAGGCAAAGATCCTGCTGCTATCTAATTTTTCGTTTTGTGTCTATTTAAGGCACACACTCCTTCTTGGCTTGTAATTGAACTGGCTGCATGTTGATCTATTTTATTGTCTTTTACTGGCATATTTAAGGTTTGATTTGTGATTATAAAAGAAAGTATTAATTATGGATAGAAGCATTCAGTAGTTCATAGAAAAGACGTGATGTCTTTCATTCTTTGAGAAATAAAAGATATTCAGTGTATTTCTTGCAAGATACGCATTTTGAGAAAAACATGGAGCAATGTATTGTAGCTGAATGGAGATACCAGGGATATTTTTCAAGTTTTACATCAAATGCAAATGGGGGGTCGCAATTTTGTTTAATAACAATTTTGAGTTTAAAATCAAAAGCATTATTAAAGATAGTTCTGAAAATTATGTAATTGTTCTAGCAGAAATTCAAAATAACATCTTCCTCTTCATCAATATCTATGGACCAAATAAAGATGATCCGGAATTCTATGATAACCTAAAACAGAAGATTAATGACATACACGTTGAAAAAATATAGTAATGCCCGGGGATTTTAAACTCGTTTTGCAGCCTGAGAAGGATTGCTATAGTTGCAAACATGTAAATAATCCCAAAGTGAAAGAAGTAGTTGAAAGCTTAGATCTTAACGACATTTGGAGAGATTTAAACCTGGAATGTCTCCGTTATGCATGGAGAAGAACCAACCGTTTTCAACAGGCCGGTTAGATTTTTTTTTCTCATTTCAGATTCAGTTGTTTCATTTGTAAACGACGCAGATATTGAATATTGATATAGAACCGATCATTCTGCAATTTCACTGAGCCTTAAATGTAAAGAAACTGTCAAGCGTAATACCTTCTGGAAAATGAATGTCTTCCTTTTAAAAGATAAAGAATATATGCATGAAATGAATACGGAGATCGAAAAATCAAAAGAAGAATATACAGTAAATGCGGTTGAAAAGACATTGGATGAACATACACAGCTTTCTGTCTCAGATGATGTCTTCTTCGATTTTCTGCTCACGAAACGTAGATCAAAAACACCGTATATGCTACAATGAAGAAAAAGAAATTGGCAGATGAAGAGAGACAGCTAGAAGAGGGTATGCTAAAACTGGAGAAAGTTGAAAAGAAAACGGGAGAAGACATATAATAATGGAAATGAAGAAAAAGAAGTCTAAAAGGCTGTGCCAGTCTTGAGAAAAAAGTTACTCGTAGTTAGGTTTTCTTATGGGAGCAAAAGTTACCCTACTTGTTTACTGAAGAAAGAACAATTAAGACATATTCGTGAAAAACGAAAGGGGGTAAGGGGTATTATTAAGGTCGAGGGCTAGATGGGTAGCTGATGGGGAGAAAGTTAGTAATTATTATTTTTGCGATCTAGAAAAGCGACACTATGTTAGTAAAAACATGGCTAGACTCATAGACCAGGAAGATAACATTTTGATAGACCAGAAAGATATCATCCGAGAAATGTAGAGATTTTATGAATCATTATATGCTGAATCTGTAGTAGATGATTGTGAGATTAGAAACTTAGTGAATGATATCCCTTGTATATAAAGAAACAGACGCAGAAAGATTAGAGGGAGAAATAACGTTAGAAGAAGCCACGTAGGTCCTGCGTAAAATGAAAAATATTAAAAGTCCAGGCACATACGGCTTTAGTGCAGGATTCTTTAGAGTATTTTGGAAGAAATTAGGTGGATTTGTTGTAAGAGCACTTATTGTGAGTTTTTGAAAAGGAGAGCTGTCTTGTGTACAGAGAGAAGGAATTATAACTTCTATCCCTAAAGGTGATAAACCAAGGCAATACATAAAAAACTGGAAACCTATCTCACTTTTAAATGTAATTTATAAAATAGGATCATCCTCTATAGCAAATCAGTTAAAGCAAGTTCTACCGAATATAGTTGATGAAGATCAAACAGGGTTTATCAGAAATAGATATATTGGAGATAATTAAGGTTGATAAATATGATAGCTTGTCTAGACAAACATAATCTACCCGGATTGCTTTTGAATATAGATTTTGAAAAGGCTTTCGGTTCGATAAACTGGAACTTTATGTGAAAGTACTGAAAGCATTTGGTTTTCAAGATGATATATGTAGATGGATAGGTACGTTCTATAAAAAATATTAAATCATGTGTATTAGTAAATGGTCAGGTTTCGGATTGGTTTAAAATTTAAAAGAAGCTGCAGACTAGGAGACCCTATATCTCCTTATATATTTGTGTTATGCGTAGAAATATTGGCAATTATGGTCAGATAGAATTCAAATATCCATGGGATCTCAGTGAACAATGTTGAACACAAAATCTCTCAGTACGCTGATGACACAGAATTTTTACTTGCAGGAGATAGGAGTTCTTTTGAAAACTGTATACATGTTCTTGATAGGCTTGGTTCTGTGTCAGGCCTTCATATGAATATATATAGGAAAAAACTAAAAGTCGTTTGCCTGGGAAGAGAAAAATTCTGAAGTCCGTTATATGGAACATTGAAGTATGGAATGGAATCCATCTAAATTCCGAGTATTAGGAATGTGGTTTACTAATGACCTGAAAGAATATGTAGATATAAATTACTCGAAAAGACTAGCAGATGTCAAACACTTATTCAAAATATGGGTAAAACGACAGTTAACACCGCTCGATAGGGTAGCAATATTAAAATCTCATCCTCTCAAAGTTGACACAGCTCTGGTTACTATTACCAAACCCACCAGACATATTTTTTCAAACATGTCAACAGGCTTGTTACAAATTTGTTTGGAATAAGCAGCCAGATAAGATTAATTGAAAAAACTGCATATAAAAGTATCAAAGATGGCGGTATTATTCTTCCTGAACTAAAACACTTCTATTTTATCTCTGAAGCTGAAGCGTAAAGCTGAAATGTCAACATGTCAACCCATAGATGGCGAAATATTCTGTTGTTTAACTTCCCTAAGTGGTCATTTATGAGAAAAATATGATCCAGAATTCGTTTCCAAATTCACAAAGTATAATCAGTTTGGGGCTGAAGTTCTTGATGCATATAAAGTTTTTTTTTTTTTTTTTTTATTACAAGTGTTCCCCCCAAAAACTCGGGTGCCCGAATACATTGGAAGATAAGTGACTTTATGTTCTTCGTTCGTACCGTCTTAAATGTTATATGGTTTTTGCCTGAAGAAGACCCAATAGGTCGAAATGCATTGTGTCTTATCCTGTGCTTTCCTTGGCGATACGATACCTAACCCCCTCTCTTCCTAGATTTTTATAAACAATAAGTTCTGCCCAAAAAAACACAAAGAAGCAAACAAATAATTCATTCCGCCTGAAACATGAAAATACACGAAATATATATTCCGCCCTAAACACAAATTAAACAAACAAACAAACTAACAAACAAGCAAGCAAGCAATCTATTCCGCTGAAACAACTAAGAACAACAATGCCAACACGACAGGTCAACACATCTTCAACCTAACCATCCCCATCCCCATCCCCCCCTACCTCCACCACCACCATCCCAACCTTGTCAAAATGAAAAAAAAATACTCATTGCCTTGTGTCTCTCCCCCCCCCCCCCCCCCCCCCCCCCCCCCCCCCCCCCCCCCCCCCCCCCCCCCCCCCCCCCCCCCCCCCCCCCCCCCCCCCCCCCCCCCCCCCCCCCCCCCCCCCCCCCCCCCCTCTCACCATCCACCCTGTCATAATGAAATATCAAAAAAAAAAAAAAAAAAAAGAAGAAAACATCCCAATCCTCATTTGTCTCACTGTGTGTCCCCCACAGCTATCACCGGCAGATGAGGGAGCCTTACCTCACGGACCTCACAGAGCTGGAGGATGACAACAACGACCACGACGAAGACAACGACCACCACCACCATCACCACCATCCCCAGGACGGCTTCTTGCCCTTCGACGTGGTCCACGACTCCAGTGGGCTCCGCCTGCAGACTTCGTCCTCAACCGGCCCGCCCTTCCCACTGGAGGAGAACCACATCGGCCTCTACAACCTGGCCTACTTCAACGACGATGATGATGACCGTGCTGATAGCGTCATTGATGAATCTAACAGCCGCCTGGAACTGACGGATGAAGACCTACAGGAGGAGGAAGAGGGGGAGGGGGAGGTGGAGGAGGAGGAGGAGGAGGGGAGGAGGTGGAGAAGAAGGAAGGTGAGGAGGAGAAGGAACAGAACAAGAGGAAGAAGGTGGACGACGAGGAGGAGAAGGAGGAGAACGACCAGCGGAAGGAGGAGGAGGCGGAGAAGGGCGAGGACAGGTGTGACGGCAGCAGAAAAGGGAGTCTCCCGTCGCCTACCAGGAGGCCTTCTTCACGATCCTCGGGCTCTTCCCTGTCCTCCCCGAGAAGAAAACCTTCCGTGGCCGCTTCTGCCTCGGGGAGGAGAGAGAGGAGAATGGAGCAACAGCAACGGCAGGCTGGCAGACTGTCGGTGGGAGCTGTCTTGGGAACTTCCTCCAGTGTGCCCACCTCACCGGAACCACATGATGCGGGGCAGAGGTGGGAACTTCCAGCCAGGGGAGTTCAGGCTGATGGAAGAGGGGCTTGGGCTGGCTCCTCCTCCTCTTCCTTCTCCTGGAGGAAAGGGTCTGAGATGAGGCGGGTGTCTGACGTCAGTCCGCTCCGGAGACTCAGTGGTCCGCGCGACGATTCCAGAACACTGCCCGGAGTCGCAGCCAAGACTTTCAACCGCGGACTACTTCCAGAGAAACATGAGGGTCAAGGTTAGTACGAGGTGCAAGTTTTTGTACTCCCAGTTCTTATAGAACAGGGAGTGCTTAAGAATGGGAACGAAGAAATCCTGTCTGTGTGTCTGTGTGTCCGTGGTCTAAATGTGTTCCACTCGCTCCAGACAAAAACTACTAGGCCGATCTTTCTGAAAATTTGTAGATATGTTCATTATGGGCTACGGATGATGCCCGATGTTTTAGATTATCGCTATACCCGTTACTAATAGCTGTAACGGCCTGTAACGGTTTTTCTTCTTTATGGAATATCTCAGAAAGTACTTGGCTGACCCTTTATGAAAATGAGCAGGTATGTTCATTATGGGTCACAGATGATGCCTGATGTTTAAGTTTGCCCCATTATAGCCGTACTAACAGCTGTAACGGCCTGTAACGGTTTTTCTTCTTTATGGAATATCTCAGAAAGTACTTAGCCGATCTCTCTGTAAATTTGTAGGTATGTTCATTAATGATCACAGATGATGCCCGATGTTTTAATTTACCCCGTTATAGTCGTTACTAACGGCTGTAACGGCCTGTAACAGTTTTTCTTCTTTATGGAATATCTCAGAAAGTACGTGGCCGATCTTTCTGAAAATTTGTAGGTATGTTCATTATGGGTCACGAATAATAAGTGATGTTTTAGTCTACCGTTATAGCCGTTAATAACGGCTGCAGCGGCCTGTGA
>JADBJO010001704.1:237500-245000 GCA_016801955.1 Conus betulinus | reverse complement strand
ACAATCAAAGAAACAGACAAACAAACAACAAAATCAAAGAAAGAAAGCAAAAAAATAGATAAACAAACAAACAGGCATACAGACAGACAGAAAAAAATCAACAGACAAACAAACAGACAGATAGACAAACAAACAGACGAACAAACAATCAAAGAAACAGACACACACAAAAAATAGAAAAAAGAAAGAAACAAACAAACAAACGTATAAACAAACAAACGTATAAAAAAACAAACAAACAAGCCAACAGGCAGGCAGACATACAAACAAACCAAACAAACAGACAAACAGAGAAACAACCAAAGAAAAAACAAAGAAACAAACAAACAAAGAAACAGGCGAACAGACAGACAGACAGACAGACAAACAAGCAATAGACAGACAACTTTGGACTTTGCACGTTTTCTAACAATTTGTAGAAAATGAAATTTAAGATGTTCTTTCTTCTTCAATAAGTCCAGGCCTTTCCACCCAACAGAAATAGCTTATAAGATATTAGCGAGAGTGACAGCTTTTTTTTCCAGATGTATTTCGAAACCTTTGCAAAACTGATATCTTCCAGATTAAAACACTACTTTGGTTTCTGTCTCTGTTCTGTTCGTTTGGGAATATTTCAGTTTATAGAGTTATGCTCATCAGATACTGTATAGGCATATATGTATTTTCATGAACTGGAAGGCGTGTTGAACTCTCTGCTACTACAAAGATTGGATAGTGTGTGTGTCCTGTATAGTAGGCTGTACATGTGTTTTCCCCGTTGTGTCGATTCCATGAAACGTGGCAGTACCCAAGTAGTCAGTGCAATTGGTTTGTATTGGTGTCATTTGTTGGATGCCCGTCCGATAATTTCATATGTGTGGGGGGAGGGGGGGGGGGGGCGCGCATGTTTTCAGAACGTGTGTCCGTACGCATGTGACTGAGCAATTAATTCATCTTTTTTCTCAGAGAAACTATGTGCAATAAATACACTTTTTAACGCACAAAACTTTGATGTACATAATTCATAAATGTGAGTCACGTTTGAAAACTGTACCCATATCACCAAAGTTGGATCATTACTAACTAAAAGATCATACACCCGAGTTCCCTCCCCTCTCTGTTGGCTTCAAACGATGTGATAGAATGCAGTGTCATTGAAAGGTGTGTGGCTATTTTCTGTTTCCTTGGTGTTACACAGTAGTGAAGACCACCAACCTGGCTGTTCATTGTCACTCTGTTGTTGGATGCAGTTGGATTCCACATTTCATCACACTTTTTAGCCGTTATTTATTATCTTTGTTGTGTTTGTGTGTGTGTGTTTTTCCTAGATCGTGTTTTCTATGTATCAACAGTTGGGGGCAGAAAAAGGCTGTAGTGGTTTGTTCATGTGTGAACCATTCTTTGACCAGACTTATCTTAGTTCCATTCTCTGAACCTCATAGAACCCCTGCCAGTTCCTTGTTACAAAGCTGGGTCTGACCTCATTGATTGGGCTGTGAAGGTAGCACAGACCATAACACCCATCCATACGTTGACACAGAGATTGATTGATTGATTGATCTTTACCAAGCAAGGATGAAGATTTTAGGCCAAAGCCTAGTCTTACCATCTGTCCTTTGTCATGCATGCATTATTTCAACGAATATCACTGACAATTCAACATAGCAACAATGCAATCTAATTCTGCAGTGACAAGCAGACTATTCATAAATGTGATAATGACATAGTGGGTGGTCAAACAGAAGGACAAAAACAAACATACAAACAAATAAACAGAAGCACAGAGAGAGAGGAGATCGGAGGGGGGAGGGGGAGAGAAATAGTAGGTGGGGGATGAGCGATTCAATGGAGTAGGTTACATGTTTAGACGGTGTATTCAAAGTATGGTTTATAGAGGACTTTGCAAATGGACGTTAATGAGTTTAATCGAATAATCAAATTATTGAGACATATTGTTTATGTATATGTTTCTTAAAACGTTTTTAGCGTATTCGTATTTTGTAGACTCGGTGAAATTAAGTTCCAGGTCCAGAGTAAGCTAGGCTGGTTTGTATTGACCAATGCGTGGTAAGGGAGAAGAAGAATTTCTTCGACCCGGAAGAGCTGCTTAATCTTGTAGGAAGGGCATTGATATAACATGGTATGGTATCTGTCGAGATTGTAAACATAATAGAGAGTGAGAGAGAGGGGGAGGGGGGGGGGGGCGAGAGGGAGAGACTGGCTAGGGCGTACGGGCACAGGACAGATCATAACTTGGGTCAGAGGTTGCACAACTCTCTTTTGGAAGTGCACTTGAGGCATAATTCTTGAGGGTTTTTTTTCTTCTATTTAATGTAATCTGGTCAAACGACACTTGAGGCATGATAGGGTTTTTTTTCTCTATTTAATGTAATCTGGTCAAACGACACTTGAGGCATGATTCTTGTTTTTTTCTGCTTAATGTAATCTGGTCAAAACGACACTTCAAGCATGATTCTTGAGGGCTTTTTTTCTATGTAATGTAATCTGGTCAAACGAGAATTGGTCAGTGCAGTCTACAGCTGTGGCATGCCCCTTAGGCTTTTGACATCCTCCTAAGGCTTTTTGACATGCCCCTTAAGGCTTTTGACATAACCCCAAGGTTTTTTGTTTTACACGTGCCCCTAAGGCTTTGACGTACCCCTAAGGCTTTTGACATACCCCTAAGGCTTTTTGACATGCCCCTAAAGCTTTTTGACACGTCCCTACGGCTTTTGACACACCCCTAATGTTTTTGACATACCCCCTAAGGCTTTTGACATGCCCCTAAGGCTTTTGACATACCCCTGAGGCTTTTTGACATACCCCTAAGGCTTTTGACATGCCCCTTAAAGTTTTTGACATGCCCCTAACGCTTTTGACATGTCCCTAAGGCTTTTTGACATGCTCCTAAGGCTGTTGACATGCCCCCTAAGGCTTTCGACGTGCTCCCTAAGGCTTTTCGGATACCCCTAAGGTTTTTTGACATGCCCCTAAGGTTTTATTTACATGCTCACTAAGGCTTTTGAAATGCCCCCTAAGGTTTTTGACATGCCCCTAAGCTTTTTGGACATACCCTAAGGGTTTTTCACATGCTCCCTAGGGCTTTTGACATGTCCCCTAAGGTTTTATACATGTCCCCTAAGCTTTTTGGACATGCTCTGAAGGTTTTTGGACATGCCCGCTTGATGGCACTATCCTATGTTAGAAATGCTCCGTGGTGTCTAAGGGGGGGGGGGGGGGGGGATGCATTAAAGCAGAACGGGTGTCCCCCTCAGCATGGCTTCAACTGAGTTGGAATGAAACGAGTCAACCGGGTTGACTCGTTCTCACTATCTACCCCCCCCCCCCCCCCCCCCAAGTGCAAGTAGCTAGAAAACCAAAACTGTTGTAGAGGTGCTAAACAGACAAGGCTGTTGCACCGCTACACCAATGGCTAGCATTTAGACATCAGGAGGATACCACAACCTCCCCAATTTAGACATCAGGAGGATACCACAACCCCCCAAATCACTGTACATACTGTTGAACTAGGAGGAAACGGAAAAAAAGGAGAGAGAGAGAGAGAGAGAGAGAGAGAGAGAGAGAGAGAGAGAGAGAGAGAGAGAGAGAGAAGTGAATCCCAGCGTGTTTGTGGTGCCTTTGACAATGAGTCTGCCTGCCAGCAGTTGTATGAGGACTATGGCCATGAAAGGGTTAATCTGTCTGGTGATTTAGAGAGGTCAGCACTCTTCTTCTCCCCCAGTCAAACTGACCATGGTGTTATCAATGTTGTGTTTCCTCTTCTTTTTTTCAATGTACGATGGCAGTATAATGTGCATCCAAAGAGGACGACTTAGCTCCCCTACTTGAGCCCGCGTTGGTGTTGTCTGTATGTCTCTTCACTTGTTGCATGCAAATAAAACGACTCGTGGCAGTCGACACAACTTCACTGTTGGATGTTCATCAGGTCACTTGTTACCACCATACAGTATGCATCTTCCCCCCTCCCCCCTGTTCTCCCTCTGGTGTCAGTGTAAAGAATCCAAACCATATATATGCAGGACTATGCACAAGGACTTCATTGTGATGGGGTGAACAGTTTCTTTTTTTTCCCACTATCCTCTCCTGGGATTCAGCGTGATGGGAACTGTGATGTGGACGTTGTCTGACGTATATCGTGTGTCGTTTTTATTCTTAATATTACCTATTTCATGTTTGCCAGGGCGTCACAGGAATTAAACGGGAAACATCCACAACCAAAAGATATTGTGGGCTTTGTTTTCCTTTTGTTCTTCCCAAGAAGGCTCTTTGGGTATGAAGAAAAAAATGTCAGTGCTTGTGTGCGTGTGTGTGCGCGCGCGCGCGCGCGCGCGCGCGCGCGCGTGTGTGTGTGTGTGTGTGTGTGTGTGTGTGTGTGTGTGTGTGTGTGTGTGTGTGTGTGTGTGTGTGTGTGTGTGTGCTGGAGTTAAAGGAAACGAACGAGACAGCAGACACACTGGCTGGCAAGGCAACAATAAGAACTGGATTACAGCTTGGCCGATTTGATGTGATAAGAAATGCGAAAAAATCACTTAAGCAAACAAGCGCAAAGCCATTATACCACACACACACACACACACACACACACACACACACACACACACACACACACACACACACACACACACTTGTGCGCGCACACACACACACACACACACACACACACACACATACACACAGGTTAGTATGCACACACTCTCTCTCTCTCTCTCTCTCTCTCTCTCTCTCTCTCTCTCTCTCTCTCTCTCTCTCTCTCTCTCTCTCTCTCTCTCTCTCTGTGTGTGTGTGTGTGTGTGTGTGTGTGTGTGTGTGTGTGTGTGTGTGTGTGTGCATCCCCACCCACCCTTTTCTCCCTCTCTCTTTCGTTTAGTATGTGTGTGTGTGCATGTGTGTTTGTACATGTGTGTGTGTGTGTGTGTGTGTGTGTGTGTGTGTGTGTGTGTGTGTGTGTGTGTGTAAGGTCACGAAGCAGTGCCACGACGTTACGTACTTGAAAAGAACCGCCAAGACGTCGGCTCCTCACTGTTCTATGACCTTAGACTGGCGTAATTTCTTGACGGTAATAAAGGTTGCGACAAGCGAGGCGAACAGGTGCGCTGTCAGCGGCTTTGAAGAGGTTAATATAAGGGTGAGGAATGCCGCAATGCTGCTTGTTTAATGGCGCTGGTCGTCGACGCGTCGCGCGGACGTTGTACCCCCTATTCCCCATGCAATCACCCATCCACTCAAGGAACTAGCTCACCCTGTTGCAATGATACACTCGTTTTCCTACCAATGCATTTCTGACTTCATGTGATAGAAGCTCAGCTAGTGTAAGAGAGACAGAGGGTGACATTAGGAAAAACAGGACAGACAAACCTTTATCGACAACACAAAGTAGAACTATTAATGTGGATCTGCTAAGCGTCTGGCCCATATGGGCTTGCATACGCTAGCGTGTACACATACATACATACCTGTATAAGCATTTATGCCTTCACAAAATGTGTGCATGTATGTGTAACATGTGTTTCTCTCTCACACACACAAACACACGCGCGCACACGCGCGCATGAACACACACACACACACACACACACACACACACACACACACACACACACACACACACACACACACACCTGTAATCATTGTGAATGCTATTCGCCAGTACCCATGTCTTAGCACACTCTGGCCCAAGCTACAACCATGTGATTTGGAGCTCAGTCATGTAGCCAACTGAAGTTGTTTTTACCTGATACATAACCTGATGTTTATAAAGGAAAGGGTGCAAATTAAACATTTCAATACAAGCCAGTACACATGCCTGGTCTCTATGTTCGGTATTGTTGATATGCTGTAACTTTCTCGCCTGCTACATTTACATGGTGTCTGAGAGTAAACGAACCGCAGCTTGCAGTGAAGAATGGCTTCATCTCTACAGACTCCAAGCCTGAATTGGGACCCGAAATATCTTCCAGAAGAATGGCGGAAATTCAAGCAGCATGTGAACTTAATGTTTGCCGGACCGCTGCACAAGACTTCAGAAGCTGAACGATGCGCCTATCTGCTCATTTGGTCAGAAGAGAAGGAAGAGAAATCTTCAACACAAGGAATTTATCATCTGAAGATAGCAACGAACTAGAGGTGCTTTGCAAGAACTTTGAGAAGCATACCACCCCAAGAAAAACTCCCTGTTCGCACGATACTTGTTTTTGAACAGAAAACAACAAGAAGGGGAACACTTTGAGAAATTCCTCACCGACATCCGCACCCTCGTCAAGTGCATACATAGACGCTGAGGAATTGTATGTGGGATCCTATCACACAAGAGGCCCGAGAAAAGCTGCTGCAAGCTGGAGACCAGCTTACCATGGATAGAGCCATCGAGATTGTCGAGATGCATGAAGCATCAAAGCAGCTACTGGCGACCATGCAGAAAGAAGAGGCAGTAGACGTCATCAAGAAGATACGCAACTTAAACTTCATCATATGTTGCTCATCACTTTACAGTTTGGATGGTGCAAGTGTCCCAGCACCCATACCCATTGGGTTCAAAGCACTTATATTTATACAGCAGTGGTTAAAATACTAATGAAGGGGTGGGGTGAGTTTGTCCCTTCTGAGGCTGAGTCCAGGGGGTTGCGTCTTCCATCATGGTGGGGTCCAGGTGCAGTGCTCAGATTAAGGGTCTTGGGGGTGCTCCCGAAGTCCCTTCCCACCTAAATCCGATTCTTATCCCAGGGTTGAACAGTCAATACAGTCCACCTAGATCCATACCAAAGGCACTGCTGTGTCTGATCGCCGCTTATTAAAGTAGGGGTTCACCAGAACCTGTGCTTCATGGGAAGTGCATTGTTCGAATGTTGCACCTGATTGTTCCTTTCCCGTTAGCAGCTGAAAGTAGCATTGCATGCTCCAGGGTGCTCTGAATTAAGATGTTTCTTTGTAGAATGAGATAAATGAGTTGTATGGCACCAGCTTAACGAGATATCAGCACACTGGTGCCCATGACTCGTTTGGGGAACCTCTGTTTGTTTAGACTTCTTAGATATCCAGCTGAGGAAAGCTAAAGATACACATTGGTCAACTGCAGTCATATAAATCTTAAATAGTTTAAGATTGTATCTGCCGAACATAAACAAACGAATTACAAGACAAAACACGATGCGTTTAAGCCTCTAAAGTCTTCTTCAGCAAAGACAAACAACACACAGAACAATGAAAATATCAAATTCGGCGCAAGATGGGCGTTGAATCAATCTGCGCCGAATTTGATACGTGATTGCTCGTTCTTCATTTTCGTTGTTCTGAGTGTTGTTAAAACTTGCCTGAAAAAGACCTAAATGATCGAAACGCGTCGTGTTTGGTCTTGCAATTTGTTTGTTTATGTTTGGCGGATACAGTACTAAAACTTTTGAAGATTTGTTTGTTCATGTTTGGCGGATACAGAACTTAAACGTTTGAAGATTTGTTTGTTCATGTTTGGCGGATACAGAACTTAAACGTTTGAAGATTTGTTTG